>JBBPKT010000305.1:0-22646 GCA_038089395.1 Pulveroboletus frians | reverse complement strand
AGCAGCGGTAACTCACTGATTCAGAACGTATCGTGACATTTTCTTCTCGTTGGTGGCGGTATTCCCCACAACCTCATTCACAGCTTCGGGAGCTCCATAGGAACCCGCATCTCGAAAAGCAACTAACCACGCGTTCTCTAAACACCATCTTCGGTCCCGGAGGAATTAGGAGTTTAAGTCGCCCTATGTTACCACATTCGTTTTGTTAGTTGCCGACCCTCAAAAGGGACCTCGGGTAACAGAATGACATGGTACCAACAGGTTATCGTTACGGCGGTGGCACATATCTTAGCCCCTGATCTTGGCATCAAACGACTCATTACTTGCCATCTCGCAGGCGAACTTCAAACGGGGAAGCTTCATCTCGGTAGAGTACGGAATCTGCACCTCCATCGTCGGCTTAGACCTTTTCCTCCGTTGTTAAGTAACTAGGCAGCGCTGAGCGCATGACGCTGCGGGTAGCTTCAGGCCTTATTTCCAATTAGATCCGCATCTGCAGATCTTTACCTTTCAAGGCGAATCCTTCGGAACCGCCAACTGTTCTGACTCGCTCCAAAGAAATGAGGGAGAGAGAGAAACAGTATAGAATTAGGTTAAACCCGATGCTTAGTTATATCACCTTTTGGAGCTCGTAAGTACTAAGTAGTAGCAATGAGGGGGCTATTCCTAGCATACAAAACGAACGCCAAGCGATGTCCATCAGATAGAGGAGAAATAAAAACAAAACATGGATAAGCCTAGCAGACCTCCCTGTGTTCATGGCTTTGAGAAGGCTGATATAGTCGTACCAGCGTCTACGCTGGACAATTGGGGAAACGCCGAAGTCGTCACTATTCCAAGAATTCTCAGCGATCTGTGGCTCAGGGAGAGTTGCAGGTAATAGATAGTTTGAACTATAAGATCGTAGATAGGCAGGTGAGCGACCTCAAGGAGAAAATGAGGTATAACACAGTCTGACCTGATGACAAAGTCATGTACAAAGTGTTCGGGTTAGTTGGAAGAGAGGGTCCCCGAAGAGGGAGAGGGAAGAGCACCGGTAGAGGGACCAGAACAGTCAAAAGGAGAAATGGCCGTGAAAAGGGCACAAGGAAAGCCATTGTTCACAGGCAAGGTGGTCATGGTGGAAAAGGGATCGGTAAAGGTCGTTTCAATTATAAAACGTTCCATGTCTTTCAATTCGTCCGAAGTATAACCGGGAATGCCTGTGTCAGATGAGATGAACTATGTCGACGATTGAGTATCAAGTCGGGACGTGAAAGGTGAACGTACAGGTTCATAGCTGAGAAAATTGCAGTTCGGTGCTACGTAGGGTTCAGGGTGTTGGCTCAGGTTGGGGAGAGCTTGTGTAGAATCGAGTGGCAATGAATCAGCCGATGGAAAGTCAAGCCAATCCAACCCTTTCTGGGGAAACAAGGGGTTACAATCCAGTGGGAGTGTGCCAGCTGGTTGGCCAACGGACTGTGGCGCCGCCGACTGATACATGATGATCCGACTTGGGCGACGCTGTATGTCGTCTTGAGAGCGAGTTGGAGCCCACCCCTCCAGTAGAGAATTCGATGAAACGGGGACAGCACCGACGGGGGGACAAGACGAGGAGCGTCTACGAGGAATGCACTGAGGGTATGGCCGTTGGCGCTCGGGCTGACGACGTGGCTTCGCGTGATCTGAAGGAGGGGGAGCGTCCATTCGGGGTACCTGATGCTGGAGATGGTCTCCCGGATAAGCGTTAGCCTTCCTTGTTTTCTTGGTTTTTGAGCCACTGTGAGCAGGCGTGTACTTGTAGTCGGGATACAAGCGCGCGTGGCGTGCCTTCTCCTGTGCAGCGAGTTCAACCCAAGGTTTCTTTTGCGCCACGGTCATTTCGCGCCATAAATCCCCGGCTATGCGAGAGATATTCGTGTCATCCAAGTCCGATCGTGGTAGCAGCTTTCGTTGATGAACGAGATCGCAACGGAAGAGGATAAAAGGGTTGCGGGGACGGGGGACGTGACGACGGCCGTTGGCCAGCCGCGCAGGTTTAGCTTGTAGCATGCCAGAAGAACCAGGCAGAGGAAGCGGCTTCGCAGGAAGAGAGCTCGACACTGTGGACGAAAGTTCGGGGAACCCAAGGCGCCTCGCGGAGGGAAAATACGGAGGGATTACTATGTTTTCCGCGCGCAATGCTGGCGTGTGGTGAGGCAGCTCCCTTGAGGCTCGCTGATTGATGAGTGGAGAACGGATGCGGCTGCGCGACAGAAAAATGTGGCACGTATCATCAAGGCTCTTCCTCTGGCTCATGTTGTGGTAGGAGGTAAAGAAGAAGACCTATAGATATCTGATGCGTTAAAATCTTGGCCCTTTGTCATCGTGAACCTAGGCATGGAGATCCCCAGGGCGGAACTGCAAAAGTAAAAAACCTTCCAGAAGGCTGTATGGTGTGATAAGACAAAGGGGCGCTGACAGGAAACGTACCACAGGAGCCAATAGGAAGCAGATTTGATAGTCACGGACGGAGACGACACCTTTCGCTGAGTCGTTTACTTTCCAGTCCGCCCAATTGTCTATCCCAGTTTGGGCAATCACATAAAATTGTCAAAACGTTCCCTTTGAAGAACAAGCCGTCTGACATACCGAGGCTTCATCCGAGCCGAGCCCTGACACACAGGGCGTGCTAACGTTGACCTAGACCGCCGGACACGCGGCCCCGTCGTTGCACCGTATAGTAGCACACTAGCCTAGATGCCCGCACTGATACTTCCCATGCTCAATGCACGCGCATATTAGTACAAGCCAGAAATACCAAACGCAGAATCATGAGGCATTTATCATGTCTTTGCACCCGCATGTGTCAAAAGGGACACCGGAAATTTGGGTTTTCAAGTGGCTCTTTGACTTCGGAGTTCCTCGGCTGCCAGAGCCAGCTGGGGGTCTTCTTGGAGATCCGATGTGGTTGGTCGGGTCGGAAGCACCTGGCGGTATGAACTTAAATTTTTGATCATGATTATGGTAGTGATAAGATGTCAAGTGATAAGATTATCAGTGACAGGTACCACAGCTTTCCTTCAAACCTCTTCAGATTCGAACGACGCACAAAATGCCTTCTCTCTCGCATCCTTCTATCCACGGTATGGTGAAATCGTCATGAGCTACACAAGACTGACATTTTACAGATGGTTGGTTCCGGGAGATCTCTTCCCAATGGCCTGGCCAAGCCATGACTCTCAAGGTCAACAAAATCCTCCACGTTGAAAAATCCCGCTACCAGGATGTCCTCGTTTTCGAATCCGAGACATATGGTAACGTCTTGGTTCTTGATGGTGTTGTACAGTGCACCGAACGCGACGAATTCTCGTACGTCGCTCCTGCGATTATTACACCGCAGCTCCTTATGCGCAATGTGGCAGGTATCAGGAAATGATTGCACATCTCCCTCTGGCGAGCCATCCCAACCCGAAAAAAGTGCTCGTCATTGGAGGCGGTGATGGCGGCGTCGTCCGGGAGGTCTTGAGGCACGACACAGTCGAAGAAGTCGTCTTGTGTGACATTGACGAGGTTTGACATACTCCTGCTTCCGCATTACTCCTCTGATTTCCGAATTATAGGTCGTCATCCAAGTATCCAAAATATACCTTCCACACATGTCTGCACTCTTGGATTCCCCGCGCGTCAAAGTCTTCATCGGGGACGGTTTCAAATTTCTCGCGGAGAACAAATCAACGTACGATGTCATCATCACCGACTCTTCCGACCCCGTTGGTCCCGCAGAATCCCTTTTCCAAAAGCCGTACTTCAAGTTACTCCATGATGCGTTGACTCCAGGTGGTCAAATCTCTACACAGGCCGAATGTCTTTGGCTTCACTTGCCTCTCATCGTCCAGCTGCGAGATATGACGCGCGAGATCTTCCCGAATGTACAGTACGCGTTCACCACCATCCCATCATACCCCTCTGGCCAGATTGGATTTATCTTGTGCTCAAAGGACGGTGAAAGAAAACTTAGCGAACCAATTCGAGAGGTCAAGAATACACGCTACTATAACAAAGAGGTCCACCACGCCGCTTTCGTCCTCCCCGAGTTCGCTCGCGTGATTCTTAACGAGGGAAGGGACGTCCGACCACTCTTTGGCAGGTATGCCTTAGCAGCCCAAGCCACACAAGGAGGCAAGAAAACTCGCAAAATTCTTCTCCTTGGAGCTGGTTTCGTAGCACGCCCATGTGCTGAGTATATCCTCCGTGATCCGTCCAACGAGCTGGTTATTGGTTGGTACCTACTTTCGACCACACGACCAGAAGCTAACATTTGCCGTAGCATGCCGGACGCTCACCAGTGCGAATGCCTTGGCCGAGGGTCTTCCGAACGCTACTGGGATCTCCCTCGATGTCAACTCCACGGCCGACCTTGAGACGCAAGTGGCTGCTCACGACCTCGTCATTTCCCTCATCCCTTATACCTACCATGCTGCAGTCATCAAGGCTGCCATCAAGGGAAAGACCCATGTTGTGACAACAAGTTATGTCTCCCCTGCGATGAGAGAACTTGATGAAGAGGCCAAGGCAGCCGGGATTGTAGTCATGAATGAAATTGGTCTTGACCCTGGTATCGATCACCTTTATGCTGTCAAGACCATTTCAGAGGTTCATGAGAAGGGTGGGAAGGTGAAGATCATAGTTATTGACGAAAAGAGGGTACTGATGATCATTGATGTGAATAGGTGAAGCAATTCCTGTCATACTGCGGGGGCTTACCCGCGCCGGAATGCTCAGGAAATCCCTTAGGGTACAAGTTTTCCTGGTCTTCGCGAGGTGTCCTCCTAGCTTTGCTGAACTCGGCTTCCTATTTATCGGAAGGCAAGCAGCTCGACGTAACTGGAAGCGACCTCATGCAATATGCCAAGCCGTACTTCATTTCCCCCGCTTTTGCTTTCGTGGCCTACCCCAACCGCAATTCGGTCCCCTTCCGCGAATTTTACAACATTCCGGAGGCGGAGACCATTGTTCGTGGGACCCTGCGCTACCAAGGATTTCCCGAATTTATCTGGGCTTTGGTTGATTTGGGCTTTCTTGACGCCACTGAAAAGGGATGGTTAAAGGCGGACCTCACGTGGGCAGAGGTCACCCAGAAGGCTATCGGTGCCAACGACCCATCCGAGAGGTGAATAGCGACACACTTGAGAGACGTATCGCTGACCATCCAGCTAGCTCGCTCGTATCCCATATCAAGTCTGTGTGCAAGTTCCCCAACGAAAGCGAGAGCACTCGGATTATTTCTGGGTTCAGATGGATTGGGTTGTTCTCGGCCGAGAAAGTTGTTCCAAGAGGACACAATTTGCTAGATACTCTCTGTGCGAGACTGGAAGGATTGATGAAGTATGAGCAAGGCGAACGTGATCTCGTCATGCTCCAGCACAAGTTTATCGTGGAATGGGCCGATGGAACGGAGGTAAGCAGCTCCATGGACTAACACGGGAACGAAACGCACTGACATTGTGCGACAAGCAAACGCTGACGTCGACACTGGAGCAATACGGAAGCCCTTGTGGACATTCGGCCATGGCACTTACTGTGGGACTTCCATGTGGAATTGCTACCCAGCTCGTTCTGGATGGTGTGATCAATACCCCAGGCGTCCTCGCTCCGTACACCAAGGATATTTGCGAGCCCCTCCGAGTTGTACTGGAACGCGAAGGATTGAGTCTGGTCGAACGTGTTTTGTAGAGTTGGTGGGAGTAGAAAATAGTCAGTGCTGTACATACCCGGTGACAAGAATCTCAACCGATGACATCGAGGTTATTGTTATTGTTTTCAAACCTGAGCCACTCGCGCTCGTTCCCTGATGGCACAACCGCGACGATCACCAGACGATCAGCACATTACGGAGACTTCTGAGCTCCAATCAGAAACAGAGTCGATCCTCCTCAAGCATCTCCCACTGGATCCAGACTCCCCACCACCCCTACAACGGCAACAGCACCTCCAATACCTTGCCCGGAACCTCGTACAAGGTTTCCCATCACGCTACCTCAGTCAAGACGCCAGCCAACCGTGGCTGCTATACTGGACTCTTCAAAGTTTCTGCTCGATGGGTGTAGTCTTGGACCCTGACAATAGACAACGGTGCGCGAGACTGACACGCATGCTTGAATTGCTCCCTTGACATATCTTATCCATCCTCAGTGCGATCGACAAGATTCTGGCATGGCAGCATCCCGAAGGTGGATTCGGTGGTGGGCCAGGACAGGCAGCGCATCTCCTCCCCACATATGCTTCTGTCTGCGCGCTTGCGATGGTTGGCCGACCAGGACCGGGAGGAGGCTGGGATCAAATCGACCGGTCCGTCCCAGTTGTTGCCATTATCATTCTACTTCTCGCATGACGCACTGACCAGGGGTCCAACACAGGGAGAAGCTCTACGCCTTCTTCATGTCACTTAAGCAACCCGACGGATCCTTTCTCGTTGCCCACGAAGCCGAGGTAGACGTCCGGTAGCGTGTCGTTTGTATAACGTTTCCCTCTGCCCTGCTCACTTTGCCTGGCTGGATACAGGGGAACATATTGTTTACTCGTCGTCGCGCATCTTTTGGATCTACTTACGTCCGAGCTCCTTGACGGGACGCCTGCGTTTATTGCGTCGTGTCAAACCTACGAGGGTGGGTTTTCTTCCGCTTCACAGCCCTACTTTGTGGCGGATGCGGGTGGGGGAAGAAGGCTACTCAACGATATCCGGCCACCCCTTGGCGAAGCACACGGGGGATACACCCTTTGTGCGCTGGCATCGTGGATCATGTTACAACCCTACCTCAATCTATTGCAACACCGTTCTACGACGACGGTAACCTCAACTACGGTGACCCATGGCAGCCCGTCGATAGACTATAAAAGGTTGCTACGATGGCTCGTGCAGATGCAAGGATCCGAGATCGAACTGGGCGGATTCCGAGGTCGGACGAACAAACTTGTCGATGGGTGTTATTCGTGGTGGGTCGGTGGTTGCTTTGCATTGCTTGCGTCTCAGGGCGTCGGTGGAGGTCGCACGCATGACGCTGTTGTACATGATACAAGCGCGTCTGCGGACGGGGAATGGGACGATGACGTGGACGGTCAGTACCTCAATTGTAGTCCACATGGAGGTTTGTCTGGTATTCATCGGACAACTTATGTGCGCGTACCACGCGTATAGATTCACTGTGGAACAAATCGGCACTACAAAGGTACATCCTCTGTGCTGCGCAGCACCCGGCTGCAGGCATGCGGGACAAACCACCCAAGTAAGATTAAGATTTTCGCTGCGGATATTTGATGGCCTAGACAAAGGCTACTACTACCATCAGGAGCCCAGATGCGTATCATACGTTATATTGCCTCTCTGGGCTGTCGATTGCTCAGCATTGTGTCAACCCACTACCAACACGGCGTGCCCAGGTCGAACAAGCTTGGCGAGAGACTTCGGGTGATCCCCTTGTTCCTTCGTATTTCGGCTATGGATACTGAATGACCGGCTAGATGTATCGGATCAGCAACTTCGCAAAACCTCGTTCCTCGACACGCTTGCATGGGCTGAAGAGGAGGGGGCCTCGCACGTTCTTGGCGGCTCGGTGAACCGGGTAGTACGTCACCTGGACATTGCCTCATAGGTCGACCCTGTTGATGCCCCTCTTTCCCAGAACGCCACCCACCCTTTGTTCAATTTGACCGTTACCTACACGGAAGCAATTATGTCGCATTTCTACAAGCAGATTATTCCAAAACGTACTATATGATGACAATAGCAGAACAGGTGCCTCGAGCACACAAGTTGGTATTATGTAGGACTGGATCGATTGACTCAATGTGTGCTACGTACGCACTCACAAACGTTGCCACCCGAGACACGGGCTGTGATAATAACTAATTAAGCGTGACCGACGGAGCCTCATGTGATGATGCAAGAATCCTTCGTGTCCGTACCAGCCTTGTCCATCAAGAGACGATTCCGCACGCGTAGGTCCTCCACTTCTTCTTGCAACGCACGCCACCGTTCTCTTTCCTCCCGCCTGAGTTGCATCAACGCCGGAAGCAGCTTTCCGACGGTCTTCCACGCCGAGCATCGCTTCTGGAGTCGATACCGCAGGTCTGAGGATAAGGATCGATTTTCCTCGCAACCAAACTCGGTCCAGGTGATCCCCATCTCCAAAGCACACTGAGGGGGACATATCCGACTTAGAAACGTCGCGACTGCGCTCGTGTCGCGCACTTTGGATGTCCCGACGGAGAACGTCCGGAGGGCACGGAAGGGCTCGAGTGGAAAATGTGGCGGGGGAATGTCGGCTTCAGTGGCGTTGATGTAGAGGCCCAACTGACGTAATCGGAGGCAGTGTTTTGCAAAGGGGAGAAGCGCGCGTAGGTCGAGTGTGAACGCGTCTTCGTCGAGAGAGAGTGGTTCCATGTTCAACATGAGGGTTTCCAAGTTTGGCCAGTTACGGGCTAGGTCCTCGACCTCATCTAGCGTGATTCTGAGTGGGTACTGGTGCACGATCTCAAAAGAGCATAAGTTTGGAAAAGTGAGAACGGGTTTGATGGTGTCGTAAGAAAGCTGTTGGGCGGCCGGAGCATCTCTGGGAACGGACCTATAGTAAAGCTGAAGGTTTAACTCCGATAAGAGTCGACATTGTTCGGAGAGCGTGGTGAGGAAAGCATGTACTTCCTGTGGCGTGTGACCACTGTACGAATTGACATACAACATCGTGATATGGACCGGCGCGAAACTTGAGCGAAAGACACGTTCGAGATCGTCAATCCTGACAGATAGGTTAAGCCTACGTAGACGTGGAAATGCACCTTCCCGGAGCACAGGGGCAAAGAATGCCACATTAGTTGGGTCACCATATCCGAGACTAAGGTCTTGGCTGAAGTCCACGGTAGTAATGTTCTTGGCTCGTGAGAGTTCCTCGATGACCGTAGATGTGTAGTGAAATTCCGGTAACACGATCTTCTCGAGCTCCGGCAGGTTTTGAACGAGGACGCGGAGCTCAGTGTCGATGGGATTACCAGGAAAGCCGATGAAAAGGGTGAGGGTGCGCAGGTGAGGTGTACGTGCACATAGATCGGTATAGAAGTCCGGACGGGGTCGCAAATGGGAGGGTGCAGTGACAGAGAGGTGTCTGAGCCGACGATGGAGGAATAATTTGCAATGTTCCATGTAAATGGAGCAGCTGAATACCCATTCCAGGGTGTGCATGTTGGGCAAGATCTCCAAGGATGTCCTCGTTCTGGCGATGTCGTCTAACAAGGAGCACAATCCCATGCTGAAATTGTCTTGCCGGAACTTCAAGGAGCGAACGCGACAAGCATACTTTTCGAACCTGGACCAGTCGCCGGCTTCTGGGGTTGTCTCAAAGTGCTGTCAAGTAAGACGAGTCTGGCGCCGGGTTAGCGAACGGAACTGTCAATGCTCACGTATTCGAACGTGTCCTCTTGGTGAGATATGGGTTTCAGTAAACGAAAGACGCGGACGAGATCGTCGACTTCTTTCCAAATAACGTCAAGGGCAACGTCAGACCATCGCTTGCAGACGCAGGCGTTTGTGATGTTGGAATCTCTATCCAGGAAATTGAAGATGACATCGAGGAGTTCGGTGATGAACAGAACGCGATGGCAGGCCGATACTAGCGCGGTGGATCCGGACTTCAGTGGGGATGTGTGCACCGACCTCATCTCGAGACTTCCAGCTGGGGCAGCGTCACTGATGGCTCTTGTCAAGATCAAGTGACTGTCTGGCACTTCTCGAAGTGGAAGTGGAACGGTAATGGTTCAATAACTTTTCTAACCGGAACCACCAACTCCGTCGGACTTCACCATCGCGGTGGACCATTATCATTCCGCAATGGACGAAGGAAATTTTTCGGTGCAGGTTTCACAGCCGGGGTCGCTCAGCTAACCACTAGAAAAATGACGGTGCTCTCCGTTGGAGAACATCACAGGAAACACGATTCTTCAAGTCCTTGCTCACACGCTATGGTGACTTCTAGTAGAGCTCGCACGAGTGTCAACGTATGTCAAGCTGTCTCGCCAAACCACACTGCTTGACAGTGGGGGAGTTGACTGGGACCCGCGAGACTTATGAGCTCGATCAGGCAAGTCTAATTTTATTATCTCGTCTGTCCCTTATATCCCACCGTTCCAGTGCAGGGCGGTTGTTTACATCAACAACTCCAAGGAACAGGGCTGATCATTGCTGCCTAATGGCCGTTACTTTAGCAACGACTGCATTTTATGAAGCCCCTGAATTTATCCCCCGAACTCGCGCTTACAAGTGCAAACAGTACTTCTCAATAGCGACAGCTACACTATCATGACGTTGTGGCATCACGCAATATCAATTACACGTTCCACATGGTAGATCTCCCTCGCCTCTCGCTCTGCATCACTTGTGTGACAGCGCTCACACACCCCACCCAGTTGCTGACTTATGGAGCATATTCTTGCCACAGGCACTTCGCTCCCAGTTCTGACTACGCGTTTTGGTAGCTCTCACTCTAAGGATATCGCATGGGTATCTCCCACACGGAATCTGAAGCACATGAGGCCCCGATCTGGCATTCTGTTCCACGAGGTCCGGCTGGCCCACAGGTACCCTCCGACGTTACTATCCTTTAAAAGCGACTGGTTCCACATTATCCCGCTCTTCCCTTCGTGTCACCATGGCCGAGCCCCTTGCCGCTGTCGCAGCTCACGACCCTCGTGTGCATGTTCAAGAGGACTATGGTGCCGCTGCCCCGGAGCACTTTGTTCTTGCAGACGGTTTGGCGCCCAACTTTGAGACTTACCTCTACTATGCCCAAGAGCAGCGAGATAAGGAGGCTGCTGAAGCCCGCAAAGAAGGACGCTCTCCTCCGACTGGTTGGTTTGCCGAGTTGTTTGGTCTCAATCGACTCGGTCGCGACGGAGACTCGGTCGTTTTGGCCTCCGAGAAAAAAGGAGAAGTTGACGAGGCTGCCGGTCTTGCCATCACTCCTGCAGAATATCGCGCAGCTTCCAGCTCGCTAAGGACGGCTACTTGGGGTGCTGTCTTTTATCTTATCACAACCGGTATGATGGAGTCATCGGAACAATTTACACAATCTGACTAGCAAACTAGATATCCTGGGGCCCTACTCGGCACCTTTCGCATTTGCGCAAGTGGGATATGGTCCAGGCGTCGCGTGCTTCGTCGTTTTCGGTGTCATGGCAGCCTATAGTGGATTTCTCCTCTGGCACATGTTCTTGAAACTGGACTCCGAAAGATTTCCTCTGAGATCTTTTGGCGATCTTGGCTACCGTATTTATGGAAGTTGGTTCCGCGTTTGTATGTCTCTCGCACTTTCCGTCAGGCGTACGATACTGACAATTTCTCAGTGTGCAACTTTTTGCAGAGTTTGCAACTCATCGTCAATGTTGGCCTCATTATTCTCGGAAATGGCATGGGTCTTTCTCAGATGGCAAAGTTCAAGGTACGTATCTGCGCTGTCACTATTTTCACGCTCCACAAGTTTCTTATGAAACCAGCTGTGCTTCAGTGTTTGTAATGTTGTCTGGATGATAGCTGGTCAGCAATGTCCAAGCTTTTGAATCAGAAGGCTCACATTCTCCCGCAGGCATGTTTCTCGGGCAGATCAGAACATTACAAAAGTTTGGTCACATTGCAAACTTTTCCATCTGGCTCAACATCATCACCTTGATCATGACGATGGCTTCTGTTGCGAATACTCCTCCCAATTTTGCGGGCGCGCAAGCTGCATATGGTGTTCAACCTGGGCCAGTACAAACCTTGGCTATCAACCAACAGCCTTTCGAACCCCAACTGAACGGAATCATGCAAATCGTATTTTCTTATGGTGGAGCGTAAGTTAACTTTCGTCATTCGCGATGCGGACTCATTGAGAGCTTATCCTAGGATGATTTTCGTCGAATTCATGGCTGAAATGCGTCGACCGATGGACTTCTGGAAGGCCATGGCTTACGCACAGCTGTTTATCAGCATCGTGTACATGTTCTTTGGTTTGTTCGTGTACTCATATCAAGGCCAATTTGTCCTTAATGTGAGTGTTTTGCCTGCCGAATCTGCTTAGACAAGTGGTTGACTTGCGATTTTTGAACAGCCTGCGAACCAGGGCATATCTCTTTACAGCTTACAGACAGCAACCAATGCCATTTCCCTCACCGCGGGCCTTATTGCCGCTGCGTTATACGGGAACATTGGCATCAAAGTTATCTATCAAAATATCCTGATGGATTGGTTCCGTGCTCCCGCTTTGTCAACCAAGGCCGGAAAATACCTCTTCTCAGTATCGGTGGTCGTTTACTGGGCAGCTGCCTATGTTATCGGGTCTGCTATCCCCCAGTTTAGCAATCTCTCTGCCCTTGTTGCCGCCGTCTGCATTTTCCGTACGATTTCCCCTGTAGTGTCTAAATCACACTGACACTTTTTGCGCAGAATTCTCGTACACCTTCCCGCCTTTCATGATCCTCGGTTATGTCATGCAGGTGGATGCGATGGCTCATGACCGTCCGTACGATGTCAATAATCCTCGCTTCTCTCGAATTGACAGTTGGAGGGACGTTTCCCGATGGGCACGCGGCTGTAGGTTTTCCCCTGATTCGATATCCTTTCCATTGAGCATCATCGATTGATCGATCATTTTCTGTTTCAGACAAGAAGCACTTCCTCTTCAACACCTGGAACGTGATTATCACTCTGGCGTGCCTGGCGACAGCAATACTGGCTTCGTACTCTTCTATCAAGTCGATCATTACTGATTTCCAGACGAATACCTCTGGGACGTCGTTCGGCTGCCGCTCCCCACTCCAACCCGCTTAACGTGGCATGGACCATTCCTGTCACGACATCTCTTATCTCTCGGATACAATATGTCTATATTTTCCTGCATAGTTAAGGGGCTTTGCGTGGATTTTTCAGTGTTGGTGGAATTGTAGGACAGGGTACGTGGATGTGCGTAACGAGCAGAAGCGTCCTAAGGGCCGATTTTAACAATAAGAATATTTTCTCTTTTGATGGTGCGTCTTCTACCAGATACGCGATCGGCGATAACGAGAGGCCAAAAATCCACTCGTGGCCGCCGGGAGATTCTCTCGCACTGTCGTGGCTTGTCCGGACCGGTCACTTTGTTTTGGCAGGTGGGACCAATTGATAGCGCGCGACAGCACACTAGTCTGGTGACCACCCTGTCTAAAAGAGGTAACTGCGCAAGGCAAACCGTCGATAGACAGTCTGGTAAATCTGGGTTTGAATTTGGCGGGGCGAGCGCATTCCCACTGTCACCTGACCCTTGGCCAATGAGATAACGAGCAATTTCGTGATTGCAAATCCAGAGAAACAAAATATAAATGATAAGATTAAGTCAATCGAGGGAGGCGCGCCCCAGATCGCTCAATGGATATCATCATTCACACCATCCGAAACGCTCCACTGGACTCGCTCATCCAGATGGCTGATAATCTCCTCCATAATCGACTGCCAGCAGCATATCTGGCTGCCCTGTCTGACAACGAGAAGATTGATGCGCTCAAGGCATGCCTTATAATATGGATCCTTACTCAAGGCATCGTCATTCCCCATGTATTTCAGCTGCAAGCTTCCCTCACCATACTACAGCGACGTGATAGTGTCATCACTGCTGGTACAGGCAGTGGAAAGACGCTCTGCATGTTGATTCCCATGCTACTACAACCGGAATCGATGACGATAACAATATCTCCACTGAAACGCTTGCAAACAACTCAGGTGAGTAGTATTGATATCAGTATGCAAGATCAATTGCACTGTCAGACGTTACCAGGTTCTCGAGTGTCAAAAATACAACATAAGCACGATCGTGATCAATGAGGACACTCCAAACGACGCAGAGCTCTGGGAGGTAATACAAGGCGCTCGTAATGTAGAATGTGCACATAACCTACGAAACAGATGATCAGAACAGGGAAATATCAGCATCTTATCGTTTCGCCTGAACAACTTGGGATGTATAATGGACATCTTCCTCGGCTGGCACGCCTCATTCGCCGAGATCAGTCGTTCAACAAGAAAATCAGCCGTGTACACGTTGACGAGGCCCACAATATATATACTGCCGGACTCGCACATCATGGGGAAGATCCCTTCCGACCAGCCTATGGCAAGTTAGGCGAGTTCCGTATCCTCCTCCCCAAGACGACCCCATTCCAAGCGCTCTCGGCAACATTACCCCACCATATCCTTGCCGCTGTCAAAGAACAGCTTTTGATATCCTCCGACTGTCTTGAACTGAAGCTTTCAAGTAACCGACCCAACATCACATACGCAACTATCCCGCTGGTTGGCGGCCTTCGAAACTTCCGCAACTTCGACCTCCTGCTCCCGCAGGTATTTCACCCGCCTATGGTTATTCCAAAGACACTCGTCTTTCATGATTGCAAACAAGACGCTACCGATGCTGCTGTATATGTCGATGCAAGGTTACCGCCTAACCTCCGAAACCTCGGTATCGTGAAACATTATCACAGTGATATGTCCCAAGAGTACCTCCAGCAGACTTTCGAGGACTTCTCCTCTGACGGTACCTGCCGTATACTTCACGCTACTGCTGGCGCATCAACGGTGAGTCAGATTTCAAAGTACATTCAAAGTTAACTTTTATCCAGGGTCTCGACATCTGAGGCGTTCAAATCGTCATACAGTACGGTATATGCAAAAACATGGCTGAGGCAACTCAGCGAGCAGGACGTGCGGTTCGAGATCGAGGCCTCTGTGGTCTCTATCTCACAATGGTAGAGCCATGGGCACTCGAACTGAGCTTGGTCGAACAGGATGGACAGGTAGTAAGTGCGGACCCTGACAGGCCCTATGCAGGGATAGTAAGGAAGACATCCTTGAAGCCTGACCGCACTGGCTGTGCATCTCTTCGATTCGTCCAATCCAAAACATGTCTTCGTAAGTTATTCATGGAGTATCTTAATGACGAGTCTCCAGAAGGTCATAGCTACTGACTACACTATCGTAACGACACGCTAATAGCTTACTATAGCGTTATCTTATTCAGCTCGATGGTGTTGTGATCGTCACGACGATGACTTCAACCTTCGGTCCTTCTTTCATGGTGAGGTATACGCAAGCAACGCTGAGGTTTCCGCACCTGCAACGACAAAGCGCAAACGAAATCAACTCCGTCCCACAACAGAACGACAGCAACTACTGGATACTCTCGTTGCGTGGCGGGAACAGGCCTATGCAGAGGACCCTTACCAAGGTGTCTGGCCAATCACGCGCTTGCTCAACAAGGATGGCCTCGAACTCCTGAGCAAGACACATCCGGCCGATATTGCTTCGCCATCCGATCTTGTTGCCCTACTTGAAGAATCTGACGAATGGGGAACTGAATATGCCACGAAGGTATTCGCGATTATCACACAATTCGACCACGCGATGCTTCCAACCCGACAGTTGAAGTCGTCCGAGATGCGTGTCGTGAAGAGAGCCAGGGCTAGCATGGTCGCAAGTAGGTCAATCATGTATACATTCGCTCCTGTACAAACACCCGAGTCTTTTGTTTCTACTGTGTAAATGTCATACTGTGTTCATGTGCGTCCAGTGCGATATTGGAGAGATCGAATGACGCTGCTGGGATCTCATCCTCCTCATTCTGAATCCCTTTACCTGCCATCATTTCTCGAACCTTTCGATTGAATGTTGCGAGCGTTGAAGACCTTAGTTTCTGCTCACCAGCCGCCAGCGTGTCCACCACGGGCCTGACAACATCACCTCCAGGCCTATTCGAGTCGAATACGTTAAGCCTCAGCTCTCCAACCTTGTAAGCAACCCTGTTGATAGCGGCAGACACGTCAGGTGTGGTGTGGCTGATCCCGTGATACGCAATCCCAAGAGCGCGACCGACTTGCTTGCGAACACTCTGCAGAAGATCAACCGTAGCAGAAATGTCGCCCAAATGATCCCAGGAGGCATAGACCCCCTTCGCAGTGAAGAAGAGCTATGGACGTGAGACAGGGAACAAAGGAAGTTTTTGAGATAAACCTACCTTCAGAAATCTGATGAGATGCTCTATGTTCAAGTCGATAGGCATGCAGTGACCTTCAATACCGGTCAAATTGACCAACATGTTGTCGCGCATGATGTCCCTGTATATGTCGCGTCATTAATGTTAGTCAGAATGAATAGTACTTACGCAAACTCGGGCGTCCACGCTTTTTTGAGGCCATAGAGGAAATGAAGAATCTCGGAACAATAGTTGTTGGAGCCAGCACCACGGAAGATCAAAGCAAGGTTCCCGAGAATATCCTCAATCCGCCCGAAGTCTCCTGCTGACGTCGCGTGTATAAGCTCCAGGACATACAGTAGGTCCCGAGTCAGAAGGCGAGTATTGTAGTGCGCATTGTCGGCATTGGAGTCATCCGTTGTTTTTCTCGCAGCCTGTTTAAATGGTTCGCATAGCGCTGTGGTGTGATTAAGAATGATCTGATCAGCGACTCGGAGCAGTTCATCCGGTGTGGGATCTGATGAAGCAAATGCAGCGAGGGAAGTCTTCCCACATTCGACTTTCCATGCATTGAGGATAATGCCTCGTAGGATTTGAAGAAGCGTAGCTAATAATGTATGGTAATCGGGATGATCACACCCCAGCCGGGTGCGGTCAAGAAGAGCAAAGAAATACGAAAGACTTCCGACCTGATGGATTGAACCCCGATGGACATGTAGGAGCGCCCATATCAGATTCATGCAGAGATGGAATAGACCGAAACCAAGTTGCAGGGTTTGAAGTCGAGTGAATGAATTGACATCCTTCGTTCGAAGAGCCTTCGCTCCACGTATCCGAGCATTTGTAGCCTGATCGTTGAAGCTTGGGATCGCCCGATCGGCCAGCTCTGCATGGGTCATCTTCAGTTGGTTGATATAGACATCATTGATGACTGCGATGTTGCCGGAAACCGAGCTTTCATCAATAGTCGAGGTCCGTAATGGGTATTGTTTAGTCCAGTAACCCGGGGGCATCTTACGGCGCTCGGGGTGAAGCAGGACGGCCGGTCGTTCATAATCCTGGAATGGTTTGCAACAATCGAGTAGTACATCCATGACGTGGATCCGAAGCTGACTATGATATGCTCTCGCCTGATCTCGACTCGGGAGAATGTCGGAGCTGAACCTAAGATCGGATGCTTGCTGCGCTCGTGAAAGTATAGGTGACAGACGCATATGAGCGGGATCGCCATTTCGAACTTCATATAGGATCGCAAATGTTCCGGACTGTACTTTCGCGGGTGCAGATGCTCGTTGTTCAACAAAAATCGAGGTGCTGATATTAATGTTGTCGTAGCACATGGCATGAGGATTACGGGCGACACGAGTTGCTTGCTCGAGTGTTTGCGCGGCAAGGTTACTTATCATTTTCATGAGCGAAGAGAAGGACATGCATAGGCCGCACTTATGCAGCGCTTCGATTGTCTGACGGGAGGCCCCATTCGTCCAAAGAAACAGGGTAAATGGTGCAGCAAAGTAGACACTGAGCTGCGAACGTTCTTTTGCGAGCTGGCTGATGATAACATTACATGCCTTTGAAAAGTTAGTTGAGCTCAGATACATAAGACGGGGCTTTCATACAGTACTAGATGACTTTATTTTATTTCTTTGCTTAGCACGGTCCGTCTGTGCGGCAGTCTGGAGTATGCGGCCAGTAATCGGGGCCCTCTCGTTAACCACGGATTCGATAAATGTGTTGACATCCCATGAACGCAGGCTTTCTGGAGTGATCGAGCCGAGAGTTCCTCCAAGGGACTTCTTGACGCTATCCATCTCATCGGAAATCTTCATACAAAGGAGATCGATCGCGTGAGGTTCCATCCAGTGCAAAAAATGAGGACGGCCATGATCGCTCTCAAAGATAAGATCGAGCAATCTGGTCAGCTTCCCAGAAGGATTAGAAAGAAAGAGCTTTCGGTAAACGTTGAAATCCGGCTTCGATGGGTCGAGAACGTCAAGAATGCAGTCGAGAAGCGATATGCGGCCGAGTCGAAGAATCTGTAACACCGTTCGGATACGTTCATTATGGGCCCTAGATCGCATATCCGGCACATCAAACTCGAACTCGTCCTCGGAAGCCACTGGCATAGTCAGAGGGTTTGATCAAATGCTAGGGGACAGAGGAACTTGATTGAAGGCGATCAGCATGTCGAGTCCGAGCCCGATCGTAGACTTATCATTCCACTTATGGTACGTTAACCTTATCCTCATACACGTGACTACGGAAAGGTCCTAAACAGTACATGTCAGTCAGGTGACAGTGGGAATGCGCTCGCCCCGCCAAATTCAAACCCAGATTTACCAGACTGTCTATCGACGGTTTGCCTTGCGCAGTTACCTCTTTTAGACAGGGTGGTCACCAGACTAACAGCACACGACGTACGCTGATGGTGATACATTACAAAAATTGCATAACCCAGATATAGATATACTCACAAGCGGCCGGCGTTGCCGACCGGAGTTCACCTTGGTTGTGATACATCCTCCGGAGCGTAGATCAACTCCGAATGAATACTTTCCAAGGGTTGAAGAAGATGACACTCCACCGCTTCAAATTATCAATGTGTTCAACCGAAGCGCAGGCGTAATTTTGGAACGATGCCAGAACAAGACGGTTTGGCCCGCCCACATAAAGCAACTCGTTGCCACTTATCAAAAATTCTCAAATAACCTGACTTATCATTGGAGTCTCGTGATGTGGCCGCAGCAAGGACCAGACAAGCAGCCATCTTCTCGACGAAGCCTTCTGCCCTCTCGAGGATGCTTGAGTCAATCGCTCGTCATGTGTCCGACTTGTAACGAGTGTACAATCCATATTCGATCCACTCCGGACATGCTGTGAGTGCTGTTCGATCTCACTGTCACGAAACGGCCCGCGAATGTTCTCTGTAAAGCAAGAGCCAAATGTATGTTTGTCCGTTCAGAACTAGTGTTGCTGTTGAAGTGAAGTCACTTCGAGCCATCGAAACAAGGCTGGACATCGACCGCCGGCTGGCGCAAGCCCGCAGGAAACACACACCACGACCAAAGTCCTCCACACCTGGACCCACCTAATCTCGCACCCCGAATCCCTGCCTCCTAACTGGACCACAAACACAGAGGTTTTAGTGGGTATAAAACTACCTAGGCCCCCCGACTGACCGGGGACACCATGTAGGATACGGAGCCCCACACCCCCTGTGCAAGCAGGGCGTGTGTAAGCGCATTTTTCCTCGGACCGGCCGCCCCCGGGCGACCGCCTTAGTGTATTATGTAGAGCTAGCTTTGTCGGTTGCTACATAATAATAAGCACTTGTCTAAAAAAAAAAAAAAAGAAGTCACTTCGAGGTTAGTTCGGTTTGGTTCAAATGAGTGCCACTTCGTTGTACTTCAATGACACTGAAGTGGGAATGAAGTCACTTTGTTCACTTGGCGAAGTCTGTCAAACTGGTACATTATCTTTAGACTAGAATATAATATCTACTGCTGTGAAATGACCCCTATCACTTTGAGCTGTACAGACTGTACTCTCAATAACTTGATTCTTGTTCAAGTGAGATTGACTTAATTTCACCCCAGAATTAGTTGCAGACAGTGAAAGGGACTATACTATTTCAGGTCAAGTTACTCTAAGGGCAGTGAACGAGCTGACAGCCTCAGCAGATGTGTATGTTGAACTCAAGGAGTTACTTGCAAATGGGGGCGACAATGAGGATTAAATTAGCATAACTAGTGTTATTACCTTGCTTCTGGCTCAAAATCTTGCACACAGTACTTAGCATACTGATGTTGGTGGTTATCTAATTGGTTGGAGACACAGGCCATGTTTCCTGGTATCTGTCATATCTGCTCCAATCTCCGATCTCCAGACCCCTCATCCCTTCTCCGTACCCTGTAACCTGGACTTCATACCTCAGTAATCTGGACTTCCTCCTTTTCTCTTGGACTTCCACAGTTACCATATTTAGTATTCCCCTTGTCCTCTCTAGACCCTTCATTCTTTCCTCGTCCCTTCATTCTTACTGTAGACCCTTCACCACACCATATGCCTCCCCTATGTATGTTTCTCCATCTCCACATGCTCTCCTTTTACCTGACGTACCTTACCATATGCTCCTTCATTCCTCTGTCCAAACTCCGATCAGACTTTTATATATAAACCCCCTGTACTCCGTCTTTATACCTTAGTATGAATATCACACTAGTCTCCTCCTGATTCTCGTTCGGTCTCCTCCCCTCACCCTTCTGCTCCCTCCTACCTCCCTATGAAATACAAGTGACGAAATATTGCCTCATTCAAAAGGCATGTCAGGACCCTGAACTGCTAAGGAACAATAGGACCACTCGCCCACCAATCTGGACAGTGCCCGGATTGTACCGGATACTATGCCAGATACGCCAGATCCGGATAAACCAGTCAGGATCAACTATATCGCATCGCTTGTCTGTAGTAAGGTACCCACGTTCCACATGCTTTTGATCTATGACATCTATTGAGATATGAGCTTGTCACGCATACTATAAAACCTCTTCATTCTGGTCCATAGCACCTCAGTTGTTTTTGCCTGTCTGGCAGCAGCTGAGGTGAGTACCTATATACACATTACATTCCCTTTTTCTCATACATAATAGTTCGGATCACTCCGGATTAACTAGGTAAATAAACAGTTGTTTTTGCCTGTCTGGCAGCAGCTGAGTTCGGATCACTCCAGATTAACTAGCTGCACGCTCGAAAGGTTATGAGCCCCGACGGCACACTCTGACCAGAAACAACTCATCCTGCGCTACCCTCAGCGCAAAATTCAGACCTTGTCCCATTTTTGCCGATCAGCTGGCTGACAGCTGTCACACAACACCACATGTCCGACATGACGTCGGATACCATTCAAAGCAATGAGGTCCTAACCGGACCTGAGACTTTCCCATTATGGAAGATCAAGGTTACCCGAAAACTCCGCAGCAGCAAAGTCTATGGAGTCGTTTCTGGTATGGATACCCAACCCATATCTGGTAGCGCCGGAGTCACAGCATCCAATGTCCGCAAATGGCACGAATGCGATGAGAAAGCTCAGGGCATCATACAACAACGTCTCTCCGACGCCCTCCTACTTAAAACAGAATCTTGCTCTTCTGCTAAAGAATTGTGGGATAAGCTGTTATTGCTCTTGGACGCTCCAAACGTCACATCTGCATTTTATATCTTCCAACAACTCTTTAACATGGCTTGGGACGGAACCTCAGACATTTCAGAGCACATCGCGTCGCTCCGGACCTCAGAGTCCTGACTTGCTGCAATGAAATTTCCAGTGGATTCAAAGGTCATGGCTTTCATCCTCCTCAATTCCCTCCCCAAAATTCCGGAATGGGAGTTATTCAAGGCATCTTTCATCAACACCATGGAGGACAGCAAATTGACCTTCGATGCTGCAGAAACTCGCATCATCGCAGAAGATGCCTGATTGTACCTGTCCGGACACGCAGAGTCCACAATGAACGCATCCGGTGCACGGAAACCGACTACCCGCCTGCCAAACACTTCCGCCTGGTGTGAACACCACTTATCCTCCATGCACAACTCCGCAGAGTGTGCGTCCTACAAGAAATGGGTAGCGGACCTGCATAGTGGCACCTTCAGACAGCAAAGGATGAAGAAGGAGAAAGCGAATGTGTCGGAAGGGGTCTCGGATTCGGCCCATGTAGTCCAGGAACATGTATCACAGGCACTAATTGAACGGATCCATGCTTATGCATCGTCCGAGCAAGGTGAATGCGGGAGAAATGTGCTCATAATTGACTCAGGAGCATCATCACACATGGTTCCAAACCAATCCTGGTTTAGGACATACTGTCCACTCGATCCGCCTCGCCCGGTCACTCTCGGAAACAATTCGGAAATGCATGCGATTGGAATTGGATCAATACCACTCATGTCTCGGGTCTCCGGATCCACGTTTGAAATCATCCTGTCGAATGTCCTATTGGTCCCAGATTTCCATATCTCACTCATCTCCGTAAACTGGCTTGCATCTGCTGAACTGTCCACTGTTTTCCCTGCCAACTCAAATGCATGCTACGTCCGACAAGGACCTAAGACTGTAATGATTTCTGGACACAAAAGTGGCCTATACCATACCTGTGCCACTCCATGTGACCAAAGTGAGGCAGCAAACGCAACCGTCAATATAAACCTGCTTCACCGATGCATGGGACACATATCTGTTGACCAAATCTAACACATGGTAAAATCGAATCAACTCCAGGGCATTGATGCCTTATCCGGTACCCCAAGCTTTTGTGAAGCATGTATGCTTGGTAAGATGAGGAAACTCCCTTTCGGTACCCAGAATGGCCCCCAAACCACCCACGCATTGGAAATGGTATACACAGATGTCGGTGGTCCGATCAGCTGTTAGAACCGGGATCTCCAGGAGGTAACTCCGGAACTCTGGAGTTCGAGCAGGACTTGGCTTCACCATATGTGGTGCGCCCTTGTCACAACTCCGGGGGTGTCCTGTAATTTCAGAACGGGTGGAAGAAGTCAGATTGGTCTTGTTGCAAGCAACAAGGCCGAGGATGGTTCAGAAGAGAGTCTTAGAGACTCAAGGGGGTCAGAGTGAGCTTGGGAGACTGTCCAAGTCGATATTCAAAC
>JBBPKT010000304.1:13593-24096 GCA_038089395.1 Pulveroboletus frians | reverse complement strand
TATGCCCTGACTGCCGAGTGAGTGTCCTCCGACACCCTGACGAACAACGTGGCTCACCGACCAATCATGGCGCAGCGCGTTCGACAATTACTTTTTACAAGCGCAACGCGTGCGCGCGCGCGTCAAGGCCGACTTTAACAGGGTCTTTTGCCATCCGTGTGTTCACCTCGCTCACCCGGTACCCGCTGAAGGGGTCGATGTGTTGCTCCACCCTTCGGCGATTCGCACTGCGCCGCGTCTGACAGAGACACGGGATGGTGGTGAAGCGTGTGATCTGGCGAGCATGGATGTATATTTGCAGGACGTGATGACCGTGCCTGCGTCGCTCGCTGGACTGCCTGCATTGACTGTTCCTGCTGGGGTGGGAGAGGACGGATGGCCTGTGGGGGTAAGCATTGTCGGGCAGTGGGGAATGGACGAGCTGGTGTTGCGGGTTGGGCGCATGATCGAAGGTATGCGATAACTGACTGGCAATGATGCGGTGTCAGAGTGGTGTATATGTTGTGGGTAATAGTATGAGCTACAATACAGGTGCGTGAGGTGACACTATTAAGCAAACAATATGTATGAGTGGGGTACTGGATGTCAGGCTCGTTAAGATATTTCTAGATGGTGCCATGACTGCGGAGACCAGGAGGCGGGTGTAGATGGCCAATGAGGGTCGTGGACAAGACCAGATCCCTATCCCCAGCGGAGCACGCCCTCGTATATCGAGAACATGACCGCTGCATTGGGTACGACACGCATGAGGTGGGCGCTGAGTCCTCCGTACAATGATCGTGCACCCTCCTCTGCAATGACAGTTCGCAACGTCTGCCAGAGTCCAGTGTATTTCACGACGCCATTCACATGGGGTTGTCGTAGCCGCGTTCGTAGTACCTTGGTGTCACGGCGAACTTGAGCACGAAAACGGCAACGTCATGTATCGCTCTGCACGCACCTCGTGAGGATAAGTGATCAGACTGGCAACGCACTTGGCCGTCCCTGCGCTACCGAGCATACCAAACCACTCTGCGACACCACCATGACCTTGCGTGTTCGCAGAAAGCCGTTTCAGCCGCTCATAGAGGACCCACTGGATAGTACCTTCGGTGACACCGAGATAACTTGCGCTGAGACCCTTGTAAAACCCACGAACGCCTTCTTCCCTGAATATCTGCTTGATCATGGCGTAACTCCCCCCCACGATTCTTGACGTTGGTCCTCTCGCGACAGCACTGGAGGACGTTCCCGCTGTGGAGGCAACGTGCCGCCGTTCCTGAACGAGTTGTAACCGCGTTTTGACGACCCAGATGGGATTCGTTGCAGTGCCCGTGACGATGCCCGCGACGGCTGCAGCAGACAGATGGACATAGGAATTTTCTTGTCCATGGTTGAAATGGTTGGCGATGACGTGTTTCCCGTTCCCGTACGTGAAGAAGTTGATCGACCGTGCGGGAATGACGCCGACCAGTGTTGGACCGAGACCCTTGAAGAGTGCGCGAGGAGACTCGTTGCGGTAGATATCGCTGTCGAGAAAAGAAAGGACACGAGGACGTGAGTATAGTTCCCGTGAGCGCAGAGGGCAGAGAGCGGAGGCGGGCGTACCGAAGAATGTGACCCGTCTCTACGAAGTTCCACAGTAAGCCCCCGGAACGTTGCGGGAGGGCAGCTACCCCTCCACCAGCCATGCTGACCGACGCATGCTTTTCCCTGAACAGACTCGATTGAAGACGCGTTTTGACGACGTCAAACGGACTCGTCACGATGGCACCGCACATACCACCGAGACTGTGTGTGCTTGAGCGTTGGGGTTCACGGAGGGGCATGATCAACTTACCCGCCAGCGACGAAGTGCTGAAGTGATTTGGCTGGAAGCACGTTCCAGGATGATGGAGGGCCGTTCATCGTGGCCGATGACGAGCTCATCGTCGTGTCTATCAAAAGGGAAGCAGGCAGTCGATTTTTTTTTGGTTAGCCACGTGACCCCTGATGTCACCCATATCTTATAGGAGCTCAATCCATGTCGACAGGGACCTTTGTATAGGATATGGGGGACTGAGGGGGAGTGTTTGTTAGTTGACCAACTCCACTTGTTTCATGTCATGTCCTCTGTTTTTTTCTCGTTCGTTTGCCACCTGTCTGTTACCACAGAAATGTGATCGCGCCACGACTGTCTCGCTCGCCTCTCTCCTTCTCGCTGGCTCGGCGGCTCCTACCGCACTCCTCGATACCGCCACGACGATGCGACGTGTTTTGACCGGGAGAAAATGTCGTCTCCAATGCGAAATATGATTTCCCATTCAGAATACGGATATTGCCCAGGCCTTAAACTACCACGTTGGGCGGTCTCAGTGCTGTCTGTGACTGCCAAGACACAGATTCATCTATTTGGCATTCTTGTTTTACACGAGCGCGCCCGAAATTCCACGTCGGAGGTTATTCCACCAAATGAAGTCTGGCACGTTCGTTGACACGCACTAGCTTGATCCGGCTGACGCCTTCCTCGTTTTCCCGACTCTTAGCATCGTCTTCAGAACCAATGCATGGTTACAGGGCGACGCATGTGCAAGCAAGTATTTTTTCATGCATCATCATCCCGATCAATACCAACGCGGGTCCTGGAATGCTCAATAGCTATTTTCACCTCCATGCACATGGGTATCGAAATCGCCTGATCATGCTCGTCATATGGGTGTGCTTCCTGCCATCAATGCTAATTATACAGCACTTCCGTAAGGCCCTTATAAGAGTCTGTTCGTAGCGTGGCAAGGCCATCCCATTCGACGTGTGGATTCTTGACGCACTTTGCCACTGATGTTCTCTGTTGTCGCTGCTGCTCTTCTCGGAGTTGCCGTCGTTGAGGCCTCGCCAAGTCTCTTTGGCAGGCAATCGATAACTGCGTTGTCGTCGACACAGATCAATTCCTTTACGCCATATACCCATTATGCGAGTGCGGGATACTGTACCCCTTCTCAGACGCTGGCATGGAACTGTGGAGGTACGTCCATTTAAAGTAGTGTGCGCGATCAGTCCACAGAACTCTAATCCACTCCCGTGCAATCAAGCCAACTGCGCTGCCAACCCCAACTTTCAGCCCGTCGCTTCTGGCGGCGATGGTTCCTCTGTTCAGTACTGTGAGTCATCTAACTCAACACACGCGGTGCTTGACTTGGGCCGACCCTGGACGTGCAGGGTATGTTGGATATGATCCCAGTCTCAATACCGTGATCGTGGCCCACCAAGGAACGGACCCCTCGCAGATGTAGGTCCTCACTTTCGCTTGTGTGGTGTCATGTCTTTTCTCAGCCATGAACCTCTAGGGAAGCCCTCGTGACGGACGGTAATTTCTTCCTGACGAACCTGGACTCCTCGCTCTTCCCTGGAATTAGTTCCTCCATCGAGGTCCACAACGGCTTCGCAAGCGAGCAAGCAGAGTATGACTTGCACCTCGTTCCCGTTCGCTCACTGACCTCGTCTTGACAGTACTGCCACGACTATCCTTGCCGCCGTGCAGCAAACCATGTCACAGTATGGGACAACGTCGGTGACCATGGTCGGCCACTCCCTGGGTAAGCACCTCTGGAGATCGTGATGCGCTTCCTTGGCCACCGACTAAAAGATGCCATCGTTGTCCTGTAGGTGCGGCCCTCGCGCTTCTCGACTCGGTGTATCTCCCACTTTGGTTGCCCGCCGGGACGAGCTTCCAGACTTTTGGTTACGGTCTCCCTCGTGTCGGCAATCCAGCATTCGCCAACTATGTGGACGCCAACGTGCGCTTGACGCATATCAACAACGAAGAGGATCCCATCCCGATCTGTCCCGGCATGTCCTTGGGTTTCGCGCACCCCTCTGGAGAGGTACACATCCAGGACTCTGGTGAGTGGGCAAACTGCCCTGGTAAGTCTTCCGTTGCCTTTCAGGACAAACGCTGGATGATAGACGTCAAACAGGCCAGGACAACCCAAGCACACAATGCATCGTCGGCGACGTGGCCTATATCTGGGACGGCACCCTCAGCAACCACGATGGTCCTTACAACGGAATCACGATGGGCTGCTGAACAGCACACGATAAAGTAGTGGGGTTTATTATTCGTTTCCGAGATCGGTTACCGTTTAATTAAAATGCTGTCTTCGTTTTATCCTCCTCTCGAGCTCTGGCCGGTCTAAAGCCTTTTTTCTACCCCGCTCTTGGGCCATTCGAAGTCGTCGCCAGTGTTTGTTCCTCCGCGCATCTCGTGATCAAGACGTTCGTCCGGGTGATTAGTAACGTCTCACAGTGCGCTTTCCCAGTTCGTGGCTTTTCATTGTGTCTTTTGTGTCCACCCTTTTTGATCCGCGCGTGCTTGCACCCCCACGCCGAGTGAACGGTGACGGCGACGGAGGTGACGCTACTCGTTGCGATCAGCCCTCACGTTGCGTGGACTGCCAGGTGTCTATGCGGGGACAGCGTTTTGCGGGACAGCCGAGGTATCCTTGTTACCTACCTGATGTGTTGGCGTCGGTGCGGACTCGGCTGTGGTCCGTCGGTCGACTACATCCGCGCAGACGTGTAGCGTGTCATCGCGTGGGTGGCCGAACTCGGAGGAGCCATGCGGACACGCATCGCACAGGCACTATTTACGCACCTTGTAACGGGCGAATCCAAGTCATATTCACTTGACTATTGGGCCCGTTGTTCGCATAGACGACGTCGCAAGATCAGCGTTTTACGTCGATCTTCCGAGTTGTGCACCTCAGCTCATCAGGCCTCAGGCCTCATCATTGCCAGTCAGTTATCGCATGCCTTCGATCATGCACCCAAACACCAGCTCGTCCATTCCCCACTGCCCGACAATGCTTACCCCCACAGGCCATCCGTCTTCCCCCACCCCAGCAGGAACAGTCAATGCAGGCAGTCCAGCGAGCGACGCAGGCACGGTCATCACGTCCTGCAGATACACATCCATGCTCGCCAGATCACACGCTTCGCCACCATCCCGTGTCTCTGTCAGACGCGGCGCAGTACGAATCGCCGAAGGGTGGAGCAATACATCAGATAGGCCGGCCTGAGCATGGTTACCAAGTTACGCCCGCGTTGTCCACCACACTGATCCTCCAACTTCTAAGAAGAGCCTTTGGCAGGCACTTGAATTCTTTTGTAGCCAGATCTGTCCACTGGGAAAGTGCAGATTCCCTAGACGATTGGTGGTCACTTCATGCGAGCTGGTGGCGCTACTTCTCTCGCTGCGGCGGGTTGTTCCCCTGGTCTCAAATTCAAGCAATTGGACGCTGGACTTCTGACACGTTCCAGCGCTACATCTGACGCCATCCTACCTTACTCCAAGCAGTGCTCTTTCATGGCCGGTCCGTGCATGACCCACCTTTCGCTCCGGTGCCCTTCTAACTCGGTTACTGCTACATCCCATCATTCTATCTTCCTTCTTTCTTTTATCTTCCTTCTTCCTTCTTCCCTCTGTCATGTATTTTATTTAGTCCCGGCGCTGACGTGACAACCACGTCGGTGCTCGTCAATCGCATCACGGGTCACACGCCAGTGCCCCGGTTTGGCTGGCTTCTCGTCCTGGCGCCCCACTTTTGGCCCAAGCCAATTAGCGGACGCCAATGTGGCTAGTAAGAAGCTGCTGACAAGCCACAGCCACGAGCGATTGGTATGCAGTTGGCATTCAAAAAATGTATATATGTAAACCTCTGTCTCACTGCGCCCGCTTTTCAGCCCATTTCGCTCACGAAGTTGAGAGGTACGCACTGTATCCTTCCCTGCTCTAGGTATATGTTTACGGACACGTTGCCAGGTCTGATACCGTGTCTTAGGTACCCGACTTAATCTATTTCACTCACAGAGTTCAGATTTTTTTTTTACAGGAGTTCATACGCCTCAAGCTTGGAGGAGGAGAGGGAGTAGAGACACTTGTGACCTGCAACCCCGAAATATTCGTGTGACGTCTCCAATTTCTTAATATGGGAGTAAATCTCAGTCTAATGCATTTCGAGCGCCAGGAAGTAGCTCTATTATACCTAGTTCAACTCCAGAATTTCTCCAGAACTGCCTGGGGCAACCCGAAAGCTTTCGTGAAGCAGCTTCCTCCCCGGAATGTCGAGTTCATTGACCTCGGCGAATTTTTCCTTGCCTTTCGGGACTTTACTGGAGGGATTCTAAAGCACAGCAAGATACTCATCAGAGAAGAGTATCGTATCGCAGCGCAAGCATTGCGTAAAGATAGATATCAAAATGGAGCCTATGTACTCGGACAACCCGGTATCGGTGAGTTGGACAGCCTTGGGCATAACTCGAGCGTCGATTCATATTTTGCCTTGTGCTCAGGCAAAACATATTTTCTTGTCTATCTGCTTGTTCTCTTTCTCGGCGAAAGACAACCTGTCGCAATGCAACCTCTGGATGGCACACAGGCCTATGTTCTTTTCCAGGGTACAGCTGCCGCTTATCCTCCGTCAACAGCTGGCCCGCTTTATCAGTGCAACAACCTCATCTGGGCGCTCTGCGATTCCAACGCGGATATCTCAACACCTTACCACGTTTTCAAGGGGGATACAAATCGGATTCGGATCATTCAAGCGACGTCGCCTCAGGAGTCGCATTACGGAGCATGGAGCAAACAGCTTGATGCACAGCCCTACATCATGGATATTTGGACGAAGGATGAACTCAAGGATCTTGCGTGAGTAACATCGTTTTGGATTTCGGCAGGATCTGAAAAGCGAATAGTATTCTCACGGGAAATGATCCCAAGCGCATGATCAGTCTCGCAAGGAAATGGGGCGCCGTCCCTCGAACAATATTGGGTTGTATTAATAACACGGATGAAAACAGCAAGAAGATATTTCTTCGACGCTGCGATAAGGCCATCAGGGAATGTCGACAAATTGAAGATCCACAACTCGATGTTGGTGGTGCATCATACTTCTTTTTCTATCGGCCAGAGAAGCTCGCTACGGGGAAGATTGATCGCGAGAATCACTCTATCTCTGTGCCCACACGGACACTCCACAACCTCCTTGCGCACGGACTTGTGGGGAAAGACAACTCCGTCAGGATACAATTTTTTCGTATTCTGAGTAGTGTGCCAGGGACTCGTCAGTCCGCCGGTGAGGTCTATGAAGGATGGTTCCACCGCTTCTTCACGTCAGCAAGAAACCCTGAAATACAGTGCCATTGGGTTGGACCGGGCTCGAACAATGACGCATTCCAGCTGCCTCTCACACTACAAGGGGTCCCTTCTCTTATTCATTCCACCCGTGACGAATTGAAGAATCAGACGCCACCATACTATTGGGTGGCCCCCCGCTCTAATTTCCCTGGAATCGATAGCGTGTTGGTGCTCAAGGACCGGGTGTTTGCGTTTCAAGTGACTATTGGTTCGCATCACACGTCACCGCTCAATGGTCTACAGACGCTGGGAAATTGGTCACCGAAGTTGAAGAAACTGGCTTGGAGCGTGGTGTTTATCGGACCGGTGCAAAAGTCAATCCAGCGAGTCGCAAGCTCTTGGGTCAATCAGGTATGGTTCCCGACGAACAAAAACCTTGTACCCATTGCGTGGTCCACTGCGGACCCGACAGACCCTGGTATCGATTGCGAGGTATGTAGGCTGTCGGTTCATCGAGTGTTTCCTAACTTGCCTGTCAGTCGCATGACTCTTATGATGACGAGTCCGATGAGGAGATGGGGGAAGCTGATTGTTAGTCGACCAACCGATTCATGCCTTGTCCTCGTTAGTTTCATGCCACGTGATTGAATTACTGTCTTTGAGCACGGCGTCGCATGCCGTGAACAGATCACGTGAGCGTAGTACAAGGTGATCGGCCATGCAACGCTGTCGTCCCTCAAGCCATGTTTGTACTTTCAATCATAAAGGTCTCTCTTTTCATTCACTTCAACTCTGACTGATGTATTCTAGGATACGATTCCCGTCTTACCAGCCAACTTCGGCGCGCCAGCTCATCAAGCAATCACGGACGAAATCAATAAGAAATATGCGAATAGAATCCTGCACGACGTTGGTCTGTGTGTCTGCGTGTTTGACCTCGTTGAGGTCGGAGAGGGAAAGGTCCGATACGGCGATGGGTGTCTCTGGTACAGAGGTTCGTTCTCACCATTGTCTCCCGCCCACGCGTTGTCTCATCTGACTCGCACGAAGCCAAGTTTCGCCTCGTTGTCTTTCGACCTTTTGCGTCCGAGGTGATGCTCGCCAAGGTTAAATCCTCTGATGAAGAGGGAATACGACGTGCGTCTTCTCGTGTCTCAAGACTCTCGCTTATAGAACCTAGTCGGCGTCGGCTTCTTCGACGACATGCATATCCCCGTTGCGTACCTCCCCCAACCTTCTGCATTGTATGTGCTACGTTTTCTCTTCCCTTCCGTGCCTCATCATCTTCACGCTCAGCGATCCAAACGAACGGGCGCATTTCTGGTTACCAGAATCCGAGGCGACGACATCGCACGAGCTCCTCGAGTCTGCTACATCGGATCGGATGTATATTGATCAAGGCGAAATCATCCGCGTTCGTGTCGAGGCGGACGAGTTCTACGATGACGAACCTGGACCTCCCAAAGCTGCGGAAGGCGTAGTAATAAAGCGCGAGGCGCGAAGAGTGCCGTATACCATCATCGTGAGTTTTGAGTAAGTGGATAAACGATGGGTGTTGATGGTGTGATGTAGTGCTCGATAGCCGAACAGGGACTAGGTCCTGTCCTCTGGTGGAAGAGTGCACGCATGGATGGCGGCGGTGTCTAAGTGATCTGTTTACTCGGATTGCTCCCACTTGATCTCATCATTGTAAGGAAACGGATTCGCTTGCCTATGTAAGTACAAATAAACCCCCGTTCGTTTCAAGGCTGCTCACGATGGTACAGGTCCTTTTTGCACACAGCGATCATGTCCACCAACGAGATGACGTGTCTCTACTGAAGAAGCATCATCCAATGATGAGCAGAACAGACGCTGAGGCGAAAGGTGTACAACGAAGATCGACGTAGGGGGCAACGCTGGACTTGCGATGTCATCTATGCGAGCAACGGGCCTAATAGCCAAGTGAATATGACTCGGATTCCCCCGTCACAAAGTGGCTCAGCATAAATAGTGGGTGACTTCCCGTCAGGATTTAGGGACTCAGGAAGCGCAACCTTGCTTGATTGTAACTTAGAGCATGTACAGAAGACTGAAGGGAGTTAAGAAACAAATCGGCTGCTAATGTCCTGGAATAGGGGACGGGCGCGCATGAATAGTTTCATCCGCTAGGAATGAAAATCAATATCCAACGGGCACGTCACTTGGCATCATAACACGGCCACCGACGCTAATGCCAACATGAAGAGGGACTTGGCATCCAGCCCGTAAGATGGTATGCCGGTACTTGCTAGAACGCTTTCTTCATTACGAGGCTGAAACCGGGGTAGATTGTCGACCATCCAAGTCCACCAAAGGAGGGTCCAAACTAAACTCGTCACTACCAGAATGCACCAAGAATTACGATGCGTCCACCGAGTAGTTAGTCTATAACTCCAAGATGATCTTCTTTGATGGTTCCGATAGCAAACTACACAGGGTAAACGCAGGGAACTGGATACGGATAGAGGACGCACAATTTCTGTCGCGTCGACACGAGTACCTACGATTTTTAGCCGGACGCGAGTGTTCTTCTCGATGATCTGGTCACATTGGCATATTGCATATCAACGACAGAAAGAGACCAACGGACACATACCTGATCTTCTGAAGCAAACGACGGCGGATTTGAGTTGGGATCGAACTTCATGTCTGGATGTATAAGCTACAGACGCAGTAAGCAAATAGAACGGAATGGATGGTCAAGATGTCTACTTGGTGCGAAACGAAAACCTGGAGTGGTCCTACATCTGCAAAGAACCCCATCTGGAGTCACATCTCAGAGGGGCGGCATGAAGGGATTGTGATCCACACACCTTGTTGACGTTGTTGACCACCCCGTCCACGACTTCACCTTTAAACGGTTTGAACACGATGGCGCGATACCGAGTGATGAACTCGGCTTGGCCGCTACCGCTGATGACCATCCCTTTCCCGATGTCGAGGATGGAGACGACGGCTATGATATATCCGAACGCGCCTGAACATGTGCCTTCGACGTCCGCATACAGCTTGGATTCGAGGAACTGGAGCATTCGAGGACCGAAGTACGACGGGTGGAGGAGAATGGTGTGCGTGAGTTCTTTCTGTAAGGCTTTTGATGAAATCACGCTCCGAAGAAATGAGTGGACCTACGATGAAAAACATGCCGAGCTGGGAGTTCTATACCAGCCAACGATTGCGCTCGATAGAGTGGTCACATGATCAGGCCTTCATTTTGATTACGTAAACATAGCCGTCTTAAAGTGGAACGTTGAACTCGTTGTCGACCCAACCTCGACGACGACTGCGTCCGTGATGGCAGCTTATTCTGCCTTTTTCTCGTCTGGTCTCCTTGCGCCACACACGTCCATGGCGCCTCCCCTCCCGCCGTCGCCCATGGCTACCTCAACTAG
>JBBPKT010000304.1:0-13495 GCA_038089395.1 Pulveroboletus frians | reverse complement strand
CGACCCAACCTCGACGACGACTGCGTCCGTGATGGCAGCTTATTCTGCCTTTTTCTCGTCTGGTCTCCTTGCGCCACACACGTCCATGGCGCCTCCCCTCCCGCCGTCGCCCATGGCTACCTCAACTAGTGCTGTTGACCCAGTAGATCGTCAGTTAAGCCTGACACCGACACCGACTGGACAGACGTATCCACGTCCTGAGGCTCCGGGAGCCACCACCAAAGCTGAGCGTCCTCCTATGCGCAGACGTCGCTCCAGCATCAACGTTAGTACAAGCCCTATGGCGCTTATCAAGTCTCCCGTCAGAAATGCGGGCGCAGCCCTCCAACGAACCGGTTTCATGTCCCCTACGCGTTATCGTGCTGCAAGTGCCAGTACGAACGAAGCATGTGAAAATAACAGTCTTTTTGGTAGACTGAAAAATGGTGTCGCCAATCCATCCAAGCGGTGAGCAAATATCTGTTTATTACAAAAAGTGACATGCGTACCAACCATGTTGCCTAGACTACGCCGAGCTATCCGCCGCCCTGTTCCCCTTGCCCCACCACCCAGCGCGCCACTTCCTGCGCTCCCATCCTGCTTGCCACCTCCCAGGTGCGGTAAGTCGCTCTTACCACCTTTGAAACTACCGCCGGGCACTTGTGATGGCACATTCGGCGAAGCAATGATGGAAAATTAATTCAAATATGGTAAGAAGCGCTCGATGCGCTCCTTGATCACGGTGTAACAAGCGCGCCAGGCCGCGTCCACATTTATGTGCACTTTTTTTTTTAAAGAAAAGACTCATCTCTTAAATTATACCCGATTTAATTCTGGACGCTTTCTGCACTATATCCATCGTACCAGCACCCACTTTTCCCCCTCTCACTCCGTTATTATGGTTATCTTTACTACTTGGGCTCGGTTACTGGCTATGTGTAGAGCTCCTCTTCCGTGTGACCTCCCATATCAGATATAGTAGCTTATTTATTCTGCGCACAAACCCGGATGATAGTGACCAGGTTCATTGCAAAGGGGATTCACTCGCTTGATTCTGATCCTTTTCTACCTGGTGATGTCATAATTATACTGCTACGGTACAAAGGTGAAACAAACAAAATGCAGATATGTGGCGAGTGTTAGTGTTCATTATTTCACCGGACCTCTTCCGCTCGCGCCATCCCGTCCCTGTTTATTCCTCGTCTTCGAACCGCAGTATCTGCGCGTCCTCGTCGACAGGCAAGTCTCGGTAGCCATGGCGCGATCGATATCTTATAGCAAGGTCACCCATTCTCGAGGACACGTATTCGTATGCAATGCCCGCCAATCCAATGAGGAACCAGGGCACGGAGGCCAGCGTATCGATGATACCTGAACCTCTGCCCAAACCTCCCCTGTACATACCAGGGTAGTCGGCGGGAAGTCGGATCGTCCTGTAGAGTTTGCGCCAGGGTCAGTTTGTCCCGTGACATGTGCAAAGGTCGAGACGTACCCTCTTGCGAGCCCACTCTTCTTGTACCACCACCATGAGAGGAGCGCCGTGATTGCGAAAGGGAATAAGAACACCGTGGTCCAGAAGAAAGTACTGTGACCCCTGATGCCGGGACACAGATGCGGTGTCCCTTGGTCGAGTCGCTTACCACCTTCACAGCTCGAATGGGTGACTTTGCGGTACGCAGTTCGTTCATACCAGTACTCCTCATTATTGCGGCAAGAGTCGTCATCTGGGAGTGGTGAGGTCCCTGGTACTGGTACGCATTCCCCGTCCTCATTCTTCACGTAGTTAAATTCGCTGTGAAAAAGTCGTTATGGGACGGTCCAAGGAAGAGTACATCGCAAGCGAGCCGACTTACCACTCAAAGTCGTCTTTCGCACATGCGCAGTTATGGACGATTTCCTCGGCTGCTTTTGCCTCCTTGCCTACAATGCAGTTGGCATCGCGCTTACGACGCTTGTAAAGTGTCTGCAGCAGACGTTCACAATTGCACTGAGATACCAAACAAGGGAATATACCTGACGGCCAAATAGACACGCTTCTGCTCTTCCCTCACTGGGACTCCATAGGTCAAAGTCATCCTGAGTCGGATCATCTTGGTTCGAGGTACCTAGGAGAAAACCTCATTAGTCCACTGCAATGATCCGCCAAAATACGAACCCACATTTCCGGTGGGTTAGTGATGTAAAGTCAATGTGTACAATCGTTGATGACGAGGTGCCGGGCGCATGTCCGAGCAGCATAAACTTCCTGCTCGTATCTTCGGGAACGGTGACGATGGTGTGGATCCTCAGTTTCTCGTGACTAAATTTGAACTCTCGCCACGAGAGACCCTCGTTTGTGGTGAAAAGGACGTGGTCTGTCGGCTCTTCATCGTCGACGATCAAAATGACCGATCCCGAGTCACCAAATTCCCAGAGATAGGCACCCTTGTGAACTTCCTCCCATGTGAAGCCGCCATCGCGGGAAAGGAAGGTGTCGCTCTCTGAATAGGGAGCAAGTACTTCACCCACATTTCCGACCGCCATGACGACACCTACGACACTCGGGCTACTGTATGTTGCCCGTGCGTCCCTACGTTCTGTGAAACCGTGTACATGAAGGGCACAGCTCTGGTGAAATAAGCATAGTGAGCAACCGGGATAGCAAACCTGACGTACAGTCGTCGAACAAGAATACGGATTCTGTTGGGAATCACGCTCAGGTGGGGTAAGGGGCCTCCAAGTACCGCCTACAGGCTCGTTCATTGAAATGTTCGGGCTCCCGGATGTGTAAGACACTCACCGTCATTGTGCGTAATCCTCGTTTGGAGCACCTTTTTACCTGTAAGGGTTGCCTCCACTGGGTTCGCCACTATGTTGACTAATGCGATGCCATCTAACCCAGAGAACTTTTCGAAATCAGCGTATCCGACTTCGTTCCTGTTTACGCTCTCTATGGACAACCCAAAGTAAGTTCCGTTAGAGTTGGACTTGAGGATGTTACCCCAGAAGGGGTTCGGCCATTCCGACATAGTCATATGCAGGAAGATGGAATCAGTGCTCGATTCTAGCACAGTATACGCCTATGCATAATCGTTAACGAGTGGACGAACCGTAACGAGTATATCAAACATACATGCGCGTCAGGATGCATCCCAGGCGGGAATTGTCCAGTTGCAAACGTCAGTCCGTCGAGCGAAACCTGAAGATCCAGAGCGTTCTTCATAGGAAGGTACTTTTCATATATCAGTCTACCCGATGGGCCCTATTATCAAATATAGACAGCTTACCTCGGCCACAATAAGGTATTCCGAGAACTTTGTAAACCCGATGACGTGCTCGAAGAGTTTCGTCTTCTTGCTATAGTAATCTCTGCCCGAGATGAGTTGTAGTGCATTGTCTTTGCCAAAGAGGCGCTGAGAGCCCTGCTTGTCTCGATAGGACTCGCATAGAATCTGGTTCGACTCGGTGTAGAGCTCTCTGTCGCGCGTCCAGTCACAATTCACAACATAGTCTTCGATGAGTTCCCATTTCCGTCCGTGGTTGTACGAGTACTGGGCTTGGGCGTGGCAGTTCTCGGCACTACCCTCGCATCCGACGTCGCCAATCCAAATGATAAGATCGGAACGGGGCTGGAACTGAAGCACCGGCGCGCCGAACGTATTCGGACGTGACGGTGCATTTAAGTCCCCGTGCCAGTGCCGACCGCCATCGGTTGTGTAGAAATATTTGGAAGAATCAGTGAGGAGATAAGCCCGCTCGTTCGAATGAGTGTGCATGTAGAACCCCAAGAAATGTTCACCAGGGAATTTTTGTTCCCAAGTGAACCCCTCGTTGCTCGACTGCCAGATGGTATTATCATCCAGATAAACGAGAATAGTCTTTTGCAGGCAAGTTCAGTGTTTAGCAAAGCAAGTAGTGTTATCATCCACTCACGCTCGAATCCTTAAAGAACTGGTACAGGAGAATCTTGGCGCCGAACTGATGCTAAATCTTGGGTCAGCCAGAATTCAAAATGACACAGTAGCATAAAACACTCACAATCTGGTCCGTGATCTCGCCCTCGCGGGCTTCAGCTATATTTACATCCAGCATCTTAGTTCCACCTGCTCAATCCTCAACCAGTGGTACGTACCTTGCGAACACGGCTTTTCTACAGGATCATCCTTCTTTTTACCCCCACCGGGTTCACACATATTACCTGCTATCAACCTATACCCCGACGAACCCATGTACATTTCATCTGGTCGGCCTGTGGTGCATAGGGTACTCGGGATGCGCTCAGGTCCTGCTGGAATGCATTCGTCGCCACTCCGAATGTAGTTGTAGTCACTGAGCGTTCAATCGTGATCAAGATGAATGGACAGTGACTAGTCGACGCCACCTACCATTCATAGTCGTGGTCTTGGCAAGCACACCGTTCTTCGTGGACGACAGGCTCACGGAACTTGTTGCCTACGTAGCAGTTTGCGTCGGGTTTGCGACGGTTATACCATTGCTAACGTTCTGTCAGTAGGTATCCTTCGCTGAATATGGCTGCAGGACTCACCTTGACACCCATTAAACACTCTAAGTCGGGCTTCGCACGTGCATACCATTTCTCATAGTCCGCCTCGTCACACTGTCGGGGTAGCATGCCGGCGAAGTCGAGATATATTACAGCGTAGGGGCCGTCGCCTTCCCTTTGGTCCTTTCGCGAGAGCTGTCCGAGGAGGATGAACCTTTGGGATGTCGCGTCGCTGACGGTGGTGAGTGCTTTGGCACGTACGTTAACGCCAAGGGAGAACGATTTCCTACGCACCGACGTGGTCAGCCATATCCGCGGAGGTAATGGTATCAGCGTACCAGGTATCTCCGAAATCAGTGGAATAGCTCATAGTGTTAGTCATCTCCTCGTCATTCACGGCCAAGATGATACTCCCTGTGTCCCCAAACTCGTACATGTGGGCCTGCTTCTGGACCATACGCCACGTCAGGCCAGCGTCTGTGCTCAGGAAAGTATCACACTCCTCGTAAGGAGAAAGGTGCTTCCCGATGGAACCAACGCCCATCACGAGGCCTGGAGCAGTAGAAGAGAAGATGGGTCCAAAGTTATGGGGATCAGTGACGGAGTGCAGGTGTAATGAACATTCTTCGACGTTGGCAGGGTCGCATGAGATCTGCTTCCCATCGCTGTCTGATGGCGGTGGACGGATTTGGGACCAACTGCTGCCTTTCGAGATGTTAATCGAATAAGTCGCAGATGTAGATTGCTGTACGACCTACCATCATCGAAGGTGATCATTGATTTCAGCTTCTTTGGAGCACTCTTCCTCTCCACGTCCAAAGCATTGAGCACTACATTCGCAATACCAACGCCATCGACCCCGTGCACGTTCTCATAGTCCACGTATCCTCCCATATTACGATTCGTATTTGTGAGACTCTCCACAAAGTAGGTTCCGTTCGAGTTGCTTACGAACAGCGTCCCAATCGTGTTTTGGGCTTGAGTCATCACGTCCACGGCTAAGGAGTGGATAGTCGACTCGACAATGGTGTATGCGTTTTGTCGTAGACGTGCCTGGGATGCATGTGGAAACTGTGCCTTGGCCCACTCTTGTGTATCCACCGTCACATACAACTGCATGTCACCGTCGGTGCTAGTCGTGACGTCCTTCAACGCAACAACCGCGAACTTGGACACGATCGCAAATGCTACAACACCCTTGGCGTTCTTTCCAATCCCTAGGTCCTCGATACCGACAGTTTGGAAAAAGTCAGAAGAAGAGTAGAGTCGAGAGGATGAGAGTGAGTGAGAGGCCCCAGCGCTAGACGAGTCGTATGCAACACAATATATTAGGTTCTCGTGAGCACTGTGCTTGAAGTCCTTGGAACTGTGCGCGAACTGACAGTTCGATGTGTCTTTGAAGAGTTCCGTCGGCGTCGAAGAAAATGCGTCGGTGGTGTAATAAGTCTAAGGAAGGAATCCGAAGGATGAGTAGGGGGAAGGGGATGGACGTGGGCAGACACATACCACGTCAATGCAGACGTTGCTCCAACCAACTCGCTCGCAGATGGTTCCTTGGTATAGTATGTGGTCCCATTTGTCGGAATGAAAAGAAAGTGGTCTTGAAGTATAGCTGAGAGAAGCGGGCACTTCGAACGAGCGCCAAGTCTTGCCACGATCCTCGGTACGGTAATGGGTTGTCCCGTCCGTCATTGCAAACGCCTGGGTAGGGCAATATAACGATTAGATTCAGGGAGAGACCAAGGCGAGTTACTTACATAGCTATTATCGAAAGGATGTGATATGACCATAGACACTGTGCCGCTCGGAATATCCTCTGCCCTACCCCAAGATTTGCCCTCGTTCTGTGACACATAAAGATTTCCAGCAGCTATGTCGTGGTAGACGACACTCTGAAGCAAAGAGAAACGTTAATATAGGCTAGACACGTATAAGCGCGCACGCACTGAGGTGTCTTCAAAGAAGAACAATCTGCCCGGTAAACTGTCGAAGTGGGTTATGCTGATATCTGGCTCTTGTGCCGTGGCGAATCCAATGTAAACCAGGAACGCAAGCGCCGCCAACAGTAATGCAGAGGTCCTATGGCAGAACGCCATGGCAGACGAAAAGTATGACCACTATGTGTCCGCAGTAAGAAAGTTATGAGTGTGCGAGGGCCGCGTCGGAGTAAGTAATAAGAGAGTGATGCTTCTGCTTTTCCACGGCCCTTGGTAAGTTCGACTCACAGCACTCACTGCCTTCCAGCCTCGTTTGGACTTCACACTAACCCGAAAATTGCTGTCAAGCCCTATACCATCAAATCTTCTAATTTAACGGGCAGGTATATCCGTAACCAGCTTGCCGTATGGTGACCGGTGCCGAACTTGTTGATCACCTGGCTCTTCGGCTTATCAGTATGTGTAACAGATGCAGGTTCTAGTTGAAACGGTCTCCTCTCGCCGCCATCCTGAGTTGGATGTCTGCCCAGACGCGAACTTGATTCAACACTTTTTCTTCCAGTGAGGCGCTGAGGTCGGAGACCCATCTCTTCATATTATATCATACACTACAATCGAGGCAGGCCATGATTTGCTATGCGGATTAGTTGCAACGGAGCTGTGCGTCTCTCATTCTCTACTTGGTATAGATGGAGAGTGACTCTAGTTTTTGTACTAATTCCTCGCCGTTAGTGAGAAAGACTACTTTCCTAGTCATTACTTTCTGCCATCCCCCGTCTTTGGAGCTCTTGTGCAGCAGGAAGCAAAAGTATTGGTTACCCTGGTGGAGTATACCTTCATCCGGGTTACCCGTCCAACCGTAGTCGACGACACCAACTGCCATCTGATTGTTACCTTCGGCGAATGGAGCCCAGTCTTGGGAGTGCCAATGGAGTAAGGTAACCTCGCTGACAGATGCGGAGCGCCGAAGTGGGATAGGTTTGTAGCTCGTTCCCCCCTCCGGTGGGAGGGTAACCTCGAGGACGATGGTTCTAATGCGGAGGTGGTCCAGGTCGATGGATAATGAACGGTCCCCGCACAGACGATAGTGATGCGGACTCGAACTGAGGGGATGGTCACGGTATCGTTTCCCAAAGCTGGTTGGAGAGGGAGGTAACCCAGGGTGGTCGCGTGAGCACGGCCCTGCCCACGCAAAGACGTCGCACTCTCCAGATTTAGGGATGACATCGATCATCAATCGGGTGAACGCTTTTTCCTGCTCCCCATAGTTAATAGGGATACGAGAGCCGAAAATTGCCATGAGGGAGTATGCTTTATCCTCGACCGTCGTTGTCTCTCGCTCCGATGCCCAAGATAGTTTATGCCTGATCCTGTCCGGGCCTGGCCAAAAAGTGCGTAAATCTTCTGCAGGAATGCCAGACGCTCCTGAAAGCAATTCAAGAAAATCCCTATCTGCCTTGTCATTATCAACGTAATCATTGTTAAGGGCCTTCCATCCTTCTCCGTAGAATTTCATTCTCACGGGCGCAAGTAGTTCCGTCAACGGGAATCCCCTGTAAAACCATACGTGATTGCCCATGTCTGACGGGTCAGAAGCTCCGGCAAGGTATGCAATGCACACATATGCGTTGCGATACCAGTCGAACAACGATTGGTTCCCCAACTGCCGATCCAGTGGATCCCTGTAGTCAATGCAAACCGTATCGGCCCAAGCGAACCGACACCTGAAAGAACCTCTGGCGAGGTTACAGAATCGTTCCAGTTTGTACCAACCAGGGCCCATCCGTGGCGCATCCGATACCATGTCGTGATACCGGAACTCGGCATCCGAGCGAAGCCAAGTGTGCGACAGGATGGCGTACTTGACGACACCCTTCACCATCGTTCTGATCACGTCTTCCCTACGCTGATTTGCATACGACGTGTGTCGTTCAATGTCTGCTTCTGAAATCGACTCGATTGTAGCTCGATATGCATTTTTGACAGTGTCGATGTCTATGAGGCACAGACGCTCAAGATCGATGCATCGAAAGGGGATGTTTTCTTTTCTGGTATGATCCTCGAATATATCGAGAACTTCTGGAATGGTCATGGATATTCCTAGGTCCAAGGCGAAGGTGTATGGTAAATTAGTTGTGACAATGAACGGGGATAAATGATAGACTTACTATGAGTATATCGGAAAGAGTAGCGGTTGGATGGCACCCATCGATCGGCAAGATCTCCCTACTCTGTTTTTGGGAGTGGGGTAGCTAGTCCATCCACTTACCACCACTAGACTATTAAGCATGGTATGTCACTCCTGCAACAAGCCAACTTATACGTACCTTCGTTCGCAGACACCAGGCTCGGATGTTGCCGATGTCTTCTACAACCATGTCTTCAATTATATGCCCGCTCACCTACTACACATCGGCAACACAGGCATACGTCTGATCAGTCGCGAAGACTTGCATCAAATCTTTGAACTGGAGCATGTCACGGAAGACGAGGTCGCCTTGGAAATGGCCAATTTTCCCAACCGCTCTCGAGAGCAAGTGATACAAAAAATCGTTGCGGAGAAGCTACAATATGCCATACTTTCGCATCGTTGGTTTTCAGAAGGAGAACCGACTTTCCAATTGGTGATGGAAAGAGGTTTACACGGCGAATCTCCGGGATGTGAGAAGTTGAGAAAATTCTGTGCTACTGCAGAGGCGCTCGGATGCAAACTGGCATGGGCCGACACATGTTGCATCAATAAGGCCAGCAGTGCAGAGCTGGACGAGGCCATACGTTCCATGTTCAAGTGGTATCGCAATTCCACGGTTTGCGTTGTCCTTCTCGCCAGGGCACAGAGCGACATCCGAGGTGATCCGTGGTTCACCAGAGGATGGACTCTCCAAGAGATACTCGTGCCAACAAGAATCAAGTTCTACGCCGCGGATTGGTCACCTCTCAGCAATTTCCCGGACGACAAGACAAACAACGGAATCATGCAGGTCATCTCCGAAATCACAGGTATCGACCGTCGTAATCTCCGCTACTTCAGCCCCGGTCTTCTCAACGTGAGGGAGAAGATGCTCTGGGCATCTACACGGAAAACGACCCGAGTCGAAGACGTAGCGTATTCACTCCTTGGAATCTTTGACATTAGCATGCCCATTGCGTACGGAGAAGGAAGGCGGGCCTTCCGTCGTCTCATGGAGGTGATCGTCAACGACTGTCGCGAATGGCGGATTTTTGCGTGGGCAGGCCCTCATTCTCCGTATACCACATCGTTCCCCGAGTCACCATCCGGTTATCGGGCATTGACCGATGCCACCGCCGCTCTCCTGATGGGCCCAGACCGTCTCATGCATCGACCATGGGATCTCGGTTATCCTTTCTATAGTATGACGAAAAAAGGGCTCGAATTGGACGTTCTCTTGACGGAGATGATGTTGCACATCCACAGAGAACCGATCGAGGGCACTACTCACGAGCGCCTCACACTCAGCTCTGGCTTGGAGAACAAGAGGTTCTTCGAGAACATCCAGGTCGTATGTGACACCAGGTTTTTGCTCTTTTCCCGTTGGGCAGTTGGTATCATTAATTACCAGACTGACGGCACTGGTGATCGAGAAGGAATGGCAGAACTCGAAGCAGGGAGGGAATATATTTGTTTTTTGTTCGGGACCGGGGTTTATAGCCCTTATGGAAAATGGGAGAAGGTTGAAACTACAGAGGTGCTCACCATTTGTACCAAAGAGGTTCTGAGGAGGCGCGTGACGACTGTATGGTTATAGCAATAAATTCGGTGACAAGTACAAAAGGCTACTGAGGTACATCACGTAGCGTAAGAACCAATTGTTCAAGGTGACCAACCAACCAAATATTCAACTTCCTCACTCGGGTTAATGCCCGAGTGTTTTCCGTTCACTATGCAATACTATATAGTCCATATACAAACCGAATTTAAAGTCTCCACCAAGAGGCTTAAGACTTTGTGGGACCAATGATTTTCGTTAAAGAAAAATGGGGGGGGGGGGGTTCATTGAAGGTGGAATGCCCAATAGTTTGGCGTAGACAGCCTGTTCGAACTAGGCGCTGGGATGCACCGCGAGCAACCTGCTCCCCCTACCAGCCAAAGTGGCTAAATTAAACCGCACATTAATCAACACGAGCCTCCAGCACGAACTTACTGTAACCACAACGTACCTCAGCCGTTCCCTTTCTCCAAAGCGAGCGCACTATGGGCATGCACACTGAGACCCGTGCCAACCGTTGGTTCGGTGCGTGACGTACTCCCATGCGTCAATGTCGGAGGTGAGGTCGCGACGCGCCAAGACCCAAGACCAGGAAAACTGAATGCACGAGGATGGGGCTTCGGCATGCTATCGCCGTCTGATGGCGTCCCTTCCCGAGAGTCGGTTTCTGCCTCGCGTCGATGCATGTTGCCCGACCATACAGTAGCGAAGACGACACCGAACACGGCAAGCATGGTGTTTACCAGTACGATGTCGTTAATGGTGTATACGTTGACGTTACGATAAACGACAATAAGTTGTGCGATGGAGAATAGGGATGGGATGATGAAGTTCGAGAGCGCGATACGGGAGAGGGAGCGCATACGTTGAGCAAACGTCACTGAAGTATTAAGCTCGGCAAACGAATAATGTTCCAGAAATAGCAAGCTCTTTACCTCTGTTAGGATGGATGTTACTCGTAGTTCCTTGGCTGCTTCCCCGGTCCCGGATGGTCCAAAGAAACGCAAGTGATGCGTATCTATACACCATGGATTAATAGGGAAAGATTTCGAAGCATTGATCAGAACCTTAAGAGAAGTGGTCAACTGGCACTTACGCATTGTCCACCACCTGTGCTGACCATTCAATTTTTAGGTAGGGCGTTGACCCCCACGTGGCGGCGAACCTCTCGGGACCGAGAGGTCCACGTATAGCATCCGCCAGAACTTTGATGAAGATGATCATGTTAACAAGACGGCCAATTTTGAGCACGATCGGCAGGAAAGTCAAACTAGCAAAACGTATGAGGCCGAGGCGACTAAGTGGGTGGACGGAGATGAGGCGAGTAAGTAGGATAAGGTCGACCAGAATGGACTGAAAGGCGCCGATGATTCCGATGGCAATACTTATCTGAATAACAATTTCAGCAGGTGTCATCGAAGTGAGGACCGATTGAAATCCGTCTCACCGACAGGGGCCACGAATCTTGAGGGGAAAGTATGGAATGAATCTGAAAAAAAAAAAACCATTAGTGTCTGTGGTTGGCTGCTTCCTTGGACGCTTAACTCACTGCAAGTGCGTCGATCATTACACCCGCGGTGAAAGCAAGCATGATCGCAAATACGTTGAGGATGAAGATGGGTCGCCGACGGCTCCGCGGAGTGGAAAAATAGAACAATGCAATCAAGAGAGGTAGGAGAAGAGTTAAAAAACTGTGCCCAATCATGATGGAGTTCAGCGAGGGGTGGATGATGGCGTTGAGGTTCGACGCCGATTGGGCGCCTGAAGATGTGGATCCAGAACTCGTGCTGTTGGTACTGGTCGACATGGCTGTGATAGGATGTTGGATGGACGTCCTCGACAACTCCAATAACGCTGGGTGCCTAGACACAGCAGCTTATAGGGTTGTTGATCTTGTGATACAGCGCCACGGAAGATCTGTGGCAAGGAGAGCAAACCACACAGCTGGTCCTACTGGGCACACGAGTGTTGCGGTGGCTAGTTTTGATACCAGGCTGGCGATATGGAACGTAGAAATCAGCGGGAGAAAGTGTCATGTGCATGTGGGTAGAACTTGGATTTATGTGCTAATTTTACGCTGCCCAGACGGGTGAACTGTGCGCCCTCCCTCTGAGAGTGGGAAACTAAAGACAAAGAAGTCAACTGAACCACGAGTGCGCACTGAATTGAGACATACTCACGGCTAATCACCGCATCCCTCATGTTGAAAGGTACCTCTTTTCGGCTTAGTTGGCTGGGCCAGGTTCAAATAGCACGTTGACAAACAAGGTGCTGGAACTAAAGAAAAAATCAACTGGGCCGCATCAGGATAACGAGATTCATGTACCTTGAACACGAGTGCGTACGTGGGAGTGGTTACTCGTATTGGCCTTGGTGGCGCCCAATGCCAATTGAGACACTGCCTTGGATGAGGTTCAGCGCTCGGTTAGAATCACCTTGGCATAATTGATGTTTGTTCAACCCAGTGCTGCTCGGAGTGCAGTAGTCATATTAAAGTGTTTGCACATGGAAGCCTCAGATCAATGAAACTGATGTGGCGTCGAGAAGAGAGCCTGCCCGCGACATAGCCCTCTTGGCAATATTACGTCGTGAACGGTTACCTGTGATGTGATTACCTGATGTGACTACTCATGATACGCGTTGCAGAAATATGATTGTCTATTTCACTGACTCAGAGCCAGAACGGGATCAACTACTTGGAAAGTAGCCGAGAGTGCCCATGTTTGTCTTGTGGCAATCCTGCTCGGCTTTGTAGCTGGCCGAGAAAACGGAGATTCAAGTAAACAACAGGACCCTACTAGTAGTAGATTAGATTGCAGGCCAATGGCCCTGTTGCATGTAACATGTCTACACCTGACCCAGATGAAGTTCGTAGGGCTGTTATACAAGACATACTCAAACTTATTCAATTCTTACTCCTCACTTTGGTTGATATCATCTTTCCACCAGCACCATCTGAGCCACGCAAAATCTGCACACCATATCACACCTCGATCCTCTCTGGGCACCAGTGGGTCAAGGAGCTCCTCAACGGCCATCCAGACTGTATCCACTGTGAACTAGGGGTATATAAGAACGTCTTTCTTCCCCTTCTTGAAGAGCTACATGAGATGGGTCATCGTGACTCAAAGCATGTCATATTAGAGGAACAAGTTGTGATTGCCTTGTATATGTTAGTCACAGGTCTTACAGTCCGGCATGTTGGTGAGTGTTTTCAACGTTCAAACGACATGATCACACGGTATGTACTCAGTTAATACTGTTGTGCTTTTATCCTAACTAAATGGTAGATATTTTAAGAAAATGGTCGACATCTTCTCCAGCCCACCACTCTACATGAAATACATTAGATTTCCATCTGGAGAGAA
>JBBPKT010000303.1:5052-24250 GCA_038089395.1 Pulveroboletus frians | reverse complement strand
CTCAAAAGCGTCTCCGTGGATGCGAGTGGAAAAGTCGAGCTCGAAGACTGGGTCGAGGTGCGTGCAGGCTCATGATGTCATCTCATATCCGCCACTTCTCAGCCCCTCCTAGCTCACCGTCAAGCTAAGGACCCAGGCAGGGGCATCCGTCTTGCCTACCAGAGCTGGAAAGGTCACTGTCAAAGGTTCGAATGCGAACGTGAGCCACACGATCAACGAGGATGAGCGAAAGGAGTTTACGAACCACATCAACGGCGTCCGTACCCATCCACTACCCGTCTTGTCTCCCTCCTCACACAGACGATAGGTCATTGAGGACGATCCTGATGTTGGCACTCGTTTCCCTATCCCAACAGACACGATGCAACTCTTTGACGAGTGCCGGGACGGTTTGATCCTCTGTAAACTCATCAATGATTCCGTTCCAGACACGATCGATACCCGTGTTCTCAACATGCCGACCGCTCGTAAACCCTTGAATGCTTTCCAAATCACGGAGAACAACAACATCGTCATCACCTCTGCCAAGGGTATCGGCTGCTCCGTCGTCAACATCGGATCCTCAGATATCTCCGAGGGTAGAGAGCATCTCATCCTCGGACTCATCTGGCAAATCATCCGTAGAGGTCTCCTTGCCCAGGTTGACATCAAGCTTCATCCGGAGTTGTACCGCCTCTGTGAAGACGGAGAGACGGTCGACGATCTCCTTCGTTTGACCCCTGATCAAATTCTGCTGCGATGGTTCAACTACCACTTGAAGGCGGCGGGCTGGAAGAGACGGTAACGTCACTCTGACGACGATTCTTACTCGGCCCTGACATTCACCGTCTTCAGGGTCAACAACTTTAGCCGCGACGTATCCGATGGTGAAAATTACACCATCCTTCTCAACCAACTCAAGCCAGACGAGTGCTCCCGTGCCCCTCTCCAAACCAGGGACCTCCGCCAGCGTGCCGAACAGGTCCTTCAGAACGCTGCTGCCATCGGCTGTCGTAAATACTTGACCCCTTCCTCCCTTGTCGCCGGAAACCCCCGCCTCAACCTCGCGTTCGTGGCCAACCTCTTCAACACCTGGCCCGGTCTTGCCCCGCTCGACGAACAAGAAGCCAAAGACTATGGTGCAGTGGAGGACTTTGACGCCGAGGGCGAGCGCGAGGCCCGCGTCTTCACCCTCTGGCTGAACTCACTCGGCGTCGAACCAGGGGTATTCAACCTGTTCGAGAACCTCAAAGACGGCCTGATCATCCTCCAAGCATTCGACAAGATCCTTCCCGGCTCAGTCATCTGGCGACGTGTCTCGAAACCCAAGGGAGACGGACAGACACCTCGGCCTTCGTTGGACGGCGAGGAACAGGAGGACATTGGCATCACGCCGAACCAGAGCACGCTCTCCCGGTTCAAGCAAGTCGAGAATACGAATTACGCAGTCGAACTCGGAAAACAGAGCGGAATGCATTTGGTGGGCATTCAAGGCGCAGATATCGTCGATGGGAATCGGACGCTCGTCCTCGGTCTCGTCTGGCAACTCATGCGGTTCGTCTCTCCTTTTTTTCGTCGACGGTGTTTCATTCCGTGTTGGTCTCTAGGTTGAACATCACCAAGACGCTCATGGCGCTCTCTGGGTCCGGTCGTCCCATCACCGACCAAGAGATCCTCAAATGGGCCAATTCGACCGTCCAAAAAGCAAAACCAAGCGCGCGAACGATCCGATCGTTTAAAGACCCCTCTATCACGACCGGTCTCTTCATCCTCGACCTCCTCGATGCCATCCGACCCGGCATTGTCGATCCTGCGCTCGTCATCAACGTGTCCGGGACGGGCGACTATGAAGACCGGCGACAGAACGGTACGACCTGCCCTTTTTTTCAAAAGGGCTACTGACGCTGTTTACCAGCGAAACTGGCGATTTCGATCGCGAGAAAGATGAACGCGTTGATTTTCCTCGTACCCGAAGACATTGTGGACGTTCGGCCACGATTGGTCGGTAGTTGCTTTTGGTTGTGTGCGCGTCTGATCTGATGCCTTTGTGCTCCCGCCGCGCGAACAGATATTGACGTTTATTGGAAGCTTGATGAGCATTGCGCACTAGGTGTCTATGACTGGTGCTACGAAGGATCGATGTTGGTATGCTAGCCAGAATGAGCGAGGAGTTGTGCATGTGGGACACTCGGCAGGAAAAGCCATGTATTCGTTTCCAACCTGTTTGCGATACATACATACAATAAATTGACCCTTGGAACATCCGACCAGTAGAGCAATCTGAACCGCGTTTCGTATCGCATTCATGTCACTGCGAAATAACAAGATGGACAGTAACCGAACCGGAATGACATTCCAGTCACTACCGATCTACCATCCCCGCACTCGACTCTCCACCTCCCTCCTTCCGCACCTGGAGCGCCTCGTTCAACTCGCCCACCCTCGCCTCCCACACCTCGGCCTCTTCCAACTTTCGCTCCAGCATCCGGATTTCCTCCAGTACGCGGATGAGATCGCCAGCCGCGGGTCCACCGCCCGGCGTCGTCGGACACGGCGATCGGTCTGATGGTGACGCCATGTCCGTGTCCGTGTCCGTGTGGGCGTCTGCAGCAGCGGGCTCTGGAGAGGTAGCGGCGATAGGCGTAAACGTCCATCGTCCTGTACCGTCCCCAACCAGTGTGAGCAAGTGCGTATGGTATTTCGCCAGAGAAGGTCTACACACGTCGACAGTCGTACGGTCAGGAACCTATCCACGATACCACGGCTCAACGTACCTCAGAGAGATCGTGATCAGCGAGATACCGAGTGCCTTGGCATGTTCGTACATTTGACCCTCGACGTCACTCGATACAGCGCTGGTACATTCTGTCCCGGACGTGATGAGAGCGAGAAGACGTCATCAAAGAGACCTACCATCCAAGATTGCAAACTTGGGTCGGTGATAAAATACGCGTGAAAGCGACAACTAGGAACCCAGTCGCGGTCAGCACAGACAACCGGTCACATGACGGCCAGAAAGCGTACCCGTTGCTTCTCCCCCCCGCTCAGCACGTCTCTCCATTCCTTCACGGTCCCCCACCCGCCCTCTCGCTCGACGAGGTACTCCAGATGAGCCGCTTCCAAGATGTCCTGCAACTCCTTCAAGCCCTCCTCCGCATTTCCCTCACAAAGGGCGTAAAATTCACCCAGCGTCTGTGGATAAATGACTTGTTCTAGCAACGAGCCTGTTACCATGTACGCGCGTTGCGGGACGACGAATACACCAGGCCTCGGACGGTTGCTAAGAGGGTCGGTGTCGGGCGTGGGGCGGGTGATATGCGCACCGGGACCGCCTGGTGCCCAAAGACCGGCCAGGACACGCGCGATGGCGGTCTTGCCCACCCCGTTTGGACCTGTGATCATCAGGTGCATACCAGGGTGAAGGGTAAGACTGAGCGCTCGAACAAGGGTCGTTCCAGATCCAGAGAGATGATCCAGGGGTTGGGCATCCTCGTCAAAAGTAGGGGAGACGGCATTCTCCTTGGATGAGTTGTTCGGAGCGGGTGAAGGAAGCGTAAGAGAAGGGATACAGATATCGGCATCCCGCAGTTCAAAGGTGTCGCCGTCACCTGGAAGAGCTGTCGGAAGCGCGGTGAGACCATGTAGGGTCGATAGAAGGGTATACAATCTACAAGGTGATTTCAGAACGCGGTCGTCATAGGAAGATCATTTTTGATATACCTCCCAGTTAATCCAGCGACCTCTACCAAGTCCTTGTACGCATACATGAGTCGCCCGCCGGCGTCTGCGAGTGACATGAGAAGTCTACGGTTAGATATATAGGCTGAGATCGAACGCGTCAGCGGGAGATCTCTTTGAATCACTGAGATGACTTGCTCTCCGTACGGTCCGCGACGATTCCATCGTTGACGCGCTCGCCACGCTTGCGCGTGATTAAGAGCGGTACGGCAATAAGCACATACCCGGCAGCACTCCATAGATACTTGACCACGAAATCTTCCGTCCACTCGTATGCAAGTCGAATCTTGTAGATGGAGTTGACATGTTTAATAAGACGAAGGTAGGCACGCGTGAGAATGTCGTGCTCGATGAGACCTCCATTGTAAAAGCTGTGTTTGCCAAGATGCCAGTGCGTTGCATGCATCAAAACTGGGTACTCACGCCACTTCTTCGCTGTTTCTCGCCACTCGTCCAATACTAGCTCGGAAATCGCCATCTAAGCGAGCCTCTATGGCGGCAAGACGTCCAAAGGCGGGCGTGACAGCTTGGAGCATCTTGACAAGGCGTTTATAATGCATACATGTAAGAATAGAGGATCCCAACATACCTTGAGCGTGAGATAGTAGTTTCCAAACAGCATCAAGGTGCCCCTAAACCCGAGAAACCGAGAAAGCTGAGATGTAAAGAGCAGCAGATCAAGAGAGGGTTTCATTATATTTCCACTGCATGTGCCCGATTCAATGCTCGGAACAGGATGAGAGGAAGAGGACGCACTAAATTCCGGCGACGCTTTCCGACCACGACTCGACATCCGCAGTGATATACTGATCGACGCCCTGGAGTGGGACGCGGTAGTAGCGTAGGTAAGGTGCGGACGAGAGATAGAGGTCGTGGATATACCGAGTGAGACGGTCCCTGAAGCGGAGCGAGAGTTTCGACTGAAGGTAGCGGATCTGGCAGACAAGTCAGCACGAGCGCTTGCAGAGTCGGCTCGCCTGCAAACCATGGAGTTGGTGTAGATGCTTGGTACGGCGAGGGCAAACCAGAGGGCCAAACCGGTGAGGAAGCCATGCCCGTCTGCACGGACGAGGTCTCTGACGATCCGACCGTCGAGTTTGGCTACGGCCACGCTGAGGACGGTGCGGAGGACGAGGAAGGAGGAGTGAGAGAGGAGCAAGAGTGCCTCGTGCGAGTGCATGGAGGGAATGACGATCCGCAAGAGGGATCGGAGCTGCTGCCAGAACGAGAGAGAGAGTTTCGACTTTCCGTTCTGATGTGGGTGGAGAGGGAAGAAGCGGGCATGAGAGGCCAAGTCAATCTGACCATGGACGGGGACGCGGGTAGGACGAGGAAGAAATGCAGAACGAAAGACGAGGAGGGTAGCGAGGAGGAGAAGGTGCTGGCGGGTCATCGTGGAGAGGATCATACACATATGAATCACGTGATACGACAATGATCAGCTATAGAGCGTCCAGACGACATGAAACAGTCCGAGCACAAGCGAGACCCGCAGCTGCCCCGTAAAAGTATCTGCCACCGCTGCCACCGTCACCATCGCCAACACAACCGGTCGGTCCCGCATGACCTCCCAACGAGACACAACAGACACCGCCTAGACGTGATCAAGCCCCGTGTCATAGCGAGCGAGAGACGACACACCTTGGCTGCCAGCAGGCATGCTTTCGTGCTCCTGATCAGTGCCTCTCGTGTGCCATGTGCCCCTACCACGCGTCGGATTTCCGCAAACAACCGTTCAAACCGCTCTCTGCCATCCTCGGGTGGCGATAGTGGTGGAGGAAGACCAAGGAGCGGGTCCTTTTCATCCCTCTCACTCGATACAACCGACCCATGGCCCTCATCCCACTCACCAACCGCTTCGCGCTGACGTGATTCAGGAACCGGGACAGGTGGCAGCGCGCGCAGGCCGCTCGGGCTTAATTCTCGATGGGTTTCGTCCCTCGAACGTCTGACAGGAATGAGCGATCCCGCCGACGCTCTACGGGTTGCTGTCACAGGACTGAACTGAAACGAACCCTGACCTTAGGTCACGCAATCTTCGGCCGCACTTGTATACGCACCCTGCCCTCTCGCATTGCACTCACGATCCGCTCGCTCGTTGGACGAACCAGGGGGTTGACGCTCAAAAGCCCTTCCAACAAAATGAGGAGTGCCCGCGGTAAATGTCGGCTCTCAAATACCGCCAACAGGGAGGGTGTCATCCGAAAACTGAGACTGTTGTCAGACACGCTCGCCACAATAAACCCCCCTCACCCTGGATAATTCAATATTTCCTGCTCCAGCCTTGTCATCTTGTCTGCCTCGTCCCTGGTGCTCACCTCACCCTCCGTGGCGTAACGATACGGCGATCGGAAGAAGAGCATCTTGTATAGGATCATCCCCAGCGACCACATGTCAGACTTGGAGTCGACCTCTTGAAGAAGACCTGTCTGAGGGGAAGGAAGTGATTCTGGCGATGCATATTCCAACCTGACGTAACGGATGTAACAAGAAGCCCCTCAGCACAGTAAGATCGGCACTCACGTCCCAGTGTTTCCGGAACGGGATCCAGAGGAGTGGATCATATCACGCGATGTACCAAAGTCTGACAGCATGGCACGAGGTCTAGACCAAACTGTGGTGTCATGGTGGGATAGGAAGCAAATATCGTCGAGGTACTCACATAAGCTTTCCTTCATCCCACGTTAATAGCACGTTCCCTGGTTTCAAGTCAAGATGCAAAATCGATCTGGCGTGCTGTTGGGCAACCATGTCATCTCTTCATCCCAGCCGTGTTGCCCGAACGAACCAAAAAGGCAAGACCTTCGACCACATCGGAAAACAGACTCCTCACTTCTTCTGCGCTGAAGAGATGGACAGCCTTTAGGCTCGTTCGTCCAGGTACACGACTACCCGATGCTTCTGCCATCTCCCTGCGAAGGTGTTCGCGTTCCTCTGGGGTAGCACGCTTCATTGCACGAAAGGCTCGGACACGCGCTGAAGGTGACTGAGCGTCAGAGAGAGATTCTACCGTGGAAGTAGGTGACTGCATGTGAGGTAACCTTGTGGGCTTTCCCAGTCGGACATCGATCAGGTCGTCTAGACTATCGATCCCAGACATGAATGGTGATAGACGAGATCGGAATGTCAGCATACCTTCCCCCTTCTGCCCATTGCATCAACACGCTAGGACGTGTCAGAACTACCATGAGAGACGGTCGTTGCAACTCAACTGTAAGGTAGGTACTTTGGGTCCAAACGCAGAGAATTGGCATGTTTCTAGCCAGGCATGATGATACGTGATGATGTTTCTGTGACGAAGGGTCTCTAGCAACCGAATCTGCAATCTGTTGATATGGAGTACGTGTCGTCGAGCATGACACGGACCTCGCGCAAGATGCCAAGGAGATACGAGTGCGACTCTCCAACGGCAATCTTTTTCACGGCAAAATGACCTAGACGAAGAGGCGTGAGTGAAACCCCCTGGACGCGACATGTTTCGCAGCATACCAAGTGGGTTACCGTCCAACATGTGCTACAAACGTCGCGATGGAGCTACTCGAGCGGAAACGAACAGATGCTGTGCACACCTGACACAGAAAAACACTTCCATTGGCACCCATTCCCAACCGATACTCTTCTTGAAAGAACGTCTTGAAGTATCCTTCGGCCATCGCCTCGCGTGGAAAGGCGGATGGTCTGTCCCCGTTGCCAAGGGGTGGCGGACTCGACGGTCGAGATCTCTCATTCGCAATCGCCAGCAACTGGAAATAATTGGGTACCCGACTGTGCAAACCATCCTCCTCATCATGCGCATTGTGTCCAAATCCAGGTGGAAGTGGTCGATGACAGAACGGGCAAGGCGAATTGGGTCGGTCAGGTACGTCCACGTTCGGAGACTTGTGAATCGAGAGGGCGTGCGAGGTGGGGTTGTAGAGAACGACCTGGTTTGAGGCGTGGAGAATGGGCTGCCATTCGGGGAGGGCCACCAGGGCTTGGTTCGGGGAGGGAGGTGCGCTGTCCTCGTACATGATGAGAGGATCAGGCGAGGCGTCGGCTCGGGAGGCGTGGCGATTAAATAAAGCTGCGGCTCGGATCGCCGTCGTCAAGAAGCAAACTGGGACTACACAACTACATAACGAATACTCTGAGGGTGTTCGGGTGCGACGTCCCTCATGGCTATCATGCGACCAGAATGGAACGTCCTGATCACGGGTACAAGACAAGATCGTCCTTTCTCGACCCCTGGATCCTGACGGACGCTTAAATGGCTAAATTACCAACGAGATATAGTGATATTGTTGACAGGGTGAACCTACCCCGGCCCTCTATCCGAAAGTCATGGTTAAGCGAGAGCGTTTTTGTTATATGATCAAACCATCATCGATCAGGTCCTCCAATCACGGCTCTCGGTAGAGCGATAATGTTACTCAACAGAGCACCTTTCATTTCAGATCTGCCTGATGCCGCCTTTGCGAGACCAGGGATGCCAAGGAGATATCCGATTGACGGCGAATACAACCTTGCAAGGCACACGGTCTGCAAACCAGTCTCGTCCAAGGGTAGAACCTCGAGACTTGCGCGCATTGTTCTGGGTAGTCTAGCTGGCAATCCATGATGCATATCCCATTCTTGTCGGTGAAACAAGTCGGTACGTGGCGTCGCACACAGCCATGTACCGCTGACATCGTTAATGAAGTGTTTCATGAACCTCCATCTCAAAAATGGCGGTTCAGGGACCCACCGGCTTAGAAACCTGACGCACCCGAAGAAAATGCCTTACATAGGCAAACCCGACGGCCCAGATACCAAATCGCTTCCTCCGTCTCGTCACCCCAAAGACGACCCTTTCATTCTCTACCCTCATTCTGCATACCCGCGTAACGTTACACCCGGAACGCTGGACGCCGTCGTCCTAGTTGGCATTCCATCATTTACCTGCCATCACACTCGTCACCTGCTTTGCCGTGATCGAGAGGATATAGAATGAACATGCTCGTAACTATTCATAACATGCTCCAACAACCTGCGTTTAACCCACAACTCCCTCAGCCGTGGGGCAACACCGTAAAGGCAGACGAACAGTCCCATCTAGGTGAGGAAGCACGCACTCCACGCATCGAAGAAGAAAATTAATTATCCCGCAAGTTGTGCGGCCATCTGCTACAGAGATAGCAGCGTACCCCCCGCTCACGCGCGCATCTCCCCCCACTATGGTAGCCTCTGAGATAGTCCACCGGGCCGCTGAAATCCCCGCCAAACCGTCCTCACGCTTGTTGTCAAGATCGTTGTCTTCCCTACCATCCCAGTTGTCGAAGCCGAGTTCGCAGAGTAAACACCAGGCTCAGCAAGTCGGTCCATACAACGACATGTCGGGCAATGCGAACGCGTCCTCGGCCTCTAGTCTGAGACTGGCCGAGCACGGAAAACCTGAAACACCTTCGCTTTGGTCCACCAATGATTCCTATCTTCCCCGCGCCAAACCGCCCCCACCGCTCAAACGGGTCAAACACCGACGGGGCCATTCTGAGGAATTAGACACGCAGAAGTATGACTCACCGGTTGACCAAAATGACGAGTCCGTCATTCAACCTGGATGCACATTGACGCAGTTGGCCAGGCGGGCGAGCGATGTCTCGCGAGCATCCAGTGTTTCCGATATCTCTTTTGCGCTGTCCAACGATTCCGATGTCTCGTTGACACCATCCGGGTTCGGATCGAGCTGGAAATGGAAACCTCCGGTCAGTTGGGCTGGACCTCAGCCGTCTAGAAGCGCATCCGTATGCAGCAGACCACTTGGAGGGTTCCTGCCTGGCAGCAAGAAAAATGTCGAAAGGGGCTGTATACAAGGCGGCAGTGATGGTCACACGCAGGCCGATCTCAAACACGTTCGGTCATTGAGGAGGCTGTGGTCTCTTCGCTTGACCGACGTTGGCGTACCACGAGAACCACTTTTTCGCACCCAACCAGGGTCGTCGGACCTTAGGGTGAAGGTACAAGTCAACGAAGGCGATAGATGGCATGAGAGAGAGATCGTTGACGTCATCCCCATGCTACGGGAACTCAGGGAAGGGTAGGAGACGACCTCGGGTGTAACTGGTTGTTGCACGCAGGTCGTCAAACAACTGGTTTATTTTGTACGCAAGGAAAAGCACACAGTTTACCGCTGGTGCAAGCACAGTGTCATTGTTGCGATTGCAGTCCTCTGTTCCTGCTTTTCGCGTATTTGTTCTCAACTGTGGGCAATGTTTTCATTGTGTGGCGGTGGGAGGCGTCACAGCCTTGGGGGAGCCGTAATCGATGATCTCATTCTTGGGGCGTCCCGCACACTGCCATCCTCGCTCGACGTCGCCGCCGAGGACCGCAGCCAGTCCAAGTGACGACGGAACGAAATGACAGCGGAGGACTGAGCAGGGAGGTGGACTAGAGCTATCAGTATACGGGCAGTGTTCGGCGATCTCCGGTGCGGAGCATTACATAATGCCTTTCAATTGAGTAGTGGCAATATAATTGAGCCTGGGAAAACCAAGTACAGCGATTACGTAAATTTCTCGCAGCTGTAGACTCTTCTATAGGGGCTCGCTAGTGTGAGCGTATTCGCCCGCCGGGCTGTTTAGGAAGCAAGCGAGGTCCGAAGGTACCCTATATGAGTGTATCCATGCATTTTTTTCTGGCAGGGTGACCAGAGCGAAAATGTCCCTGCCGCGATTCTACGGTGTCTTGACTGCATATGAATATCACGTAATCAGCTCCCACGCGATCACATCTGTGGTGATGGCGGCCGGTCCTCGTCATCAATCAAGGTCACGTTCACCACCCATGGACAGCTCGACCTCCTCCCACGAAACCACGGCTGCGAGGCAAACCTTGCTATTGTTCCTTGATAGGCTGAGGGACTAACACGCAAACGCACCTACATCTAAACATCCTACGCTGTGCGTACTTATGACGGATTTCCTCGGATCGCGTCGTCGGACGGAAGCACCGGCGGAATAGACACTCGGCCCCCCCTTATCCAGTGCACTGAGTCGACGCGACCCTATGTGACCCTATGAACGAGCTCCAACGTGCTTTTCCGAGGTCCAGTAGCTTTCAGTACCAAAACGGACCTTGTCCGGAAATGGTGTGCCTTATTTTTCTGCAGCAGCTGACCTCGCGTTTACCCCTCCTACCCATTCTCTGGTCACTCCATACCGACCTTGCTCACTGTACTTCATATTCTTGGGCTGCGTATGTGTGCGTACTCTGCGAGAGCTGTGCCCGACAGCCTTCTCGGCCCCTTTCGGAGGTGTTGGCCCTCACCCTAGCTATTGGCGCCGGCTCCCTCGATTGCTGTGCCGTCAAAGCGGTGTGCAGTCCAGGACTACCCCACGGCATCCTGCGCCTGCTCCAATGAGCAAATTCTCGCTTCAGAGCAGCCCCCGCATTGGCGGTGGACGGTCACAGCCTTGGTGCGTACCGTCCACGGGTGCTGCGTCTCTGCCCCGGCGTGTCGGCCGGAAAGTGAGACTCCGCGATATCAAGTCGGGGGCGTTAACGTGATGCACTGGAAGCTTATCGTACCAAAACGGACAACTTTCGATCTGCGCATTCCATCATCCATCCCTTTCGCCACACCACCCTCGGGAACGGCGTCGGATTATTTAAAGCACTCGTGTTTGCTGCCACATGCCCCTCTTTGTTTAGCACCCCCATCCACCATGTCCTCGCATCAAGAGTAGGTGCTCGTTATGCAGTCGGTCGTGGGACGTTGACATTCTGCTATAGCCCGGATTACTATCCCGATTCGGGTTCAAATTATTATTATGAGAGTGGCCCAGAGCCCTCTGTATCGGAAGAGTCCTCTCGTCCAGAATCATACTGGCCAGCGACCGCCACAGCTGATGGTCAGACCGGTTACTCTCAACCTGAACAATCGATGGATTTCGTCGGAAATTCACTGGGGATCTTTGATCCACAGGTATGTTTGTGCCACAGCCTTCACAACGCCACACTTTATCATCCCACCCACCCTGGCTCGCAGGATGTGAATTATTTCCTCCATCCCACCTACTCTCCACCGAGCACTTCCTTCCAGAGTGCCAGTATCGAGACTGATACCCCGTATTTTAATGTGAACGCGCTCTTCTCTTTGGTACTGCTTACTGACGATCTCTCTCGTTTAGGACAACGTTCCTTTCCCTTCCTCGTCCTCGCATGACTTTGAAATGGATTATAGACGTTCTCAGAACCACTATGGTCACGCTTCTCATGAACCGGTTCACGACTACCTCGACCCATCTTTTGTCCATGATGCACACCAGATGAGCGGCGGCCTCGCAGGCTCTTCCAGTGTATATCCTGCACAGAATATTTTTACCCCCCAAACATCTCAAGTCCCCGCAGCACCTGCGTATCCGTACCCCTCGTCAACGCAGTTCGCCTTCCCAGCTCTCGGCGGAGCTATGTACCAGACAGACACTGGACCTGCACGGCCCATCCCTGATAGCCTGATGCCCAGTGTGATTGACACAGGGAGGACGGGTTTACCTAATGCGGATACTGGGCACAGCCATCGTGTAGTGACTCCCCCTTCCAGCCAGCCTTCTGCCCCTGGCCCAAGCCATCCACTTCCGAGTTCGGCCGAGAAGAAGCGGCCATTGCCACAAACTGGCGATGAGCTATCTGAGACTGTGAGTGCTGTATCCTCATAGACGCGCCACAATACAGCTAACACAGAATCAGACAGCACGGAGAGTGCTTCCTCGCCGGGACGGAGCATCGGGTGTGCATTCCCACCGGCGTAGCCGTAGTAACTCGGGCGTTCACGGACGGGGCCCTTTGATTCCCCAAGAGCGCTATACAACCAGTAGCGTGTCGCACGAACGTGACCAAATTACATTTCGTTTGGAGAACCCGGACCAGATTGGGATCCCGGTCGTTGATCTTTTGCAGAATGGAGACAGCTTTGCGCGCATCCGGGATTCTACCCAGGCTTTTAGTCAGGGGAAGCAGACGTTCACGTTGCGTATACAGGTCAGCCCGCTTGGTTTGAGCGATCATGATTTATGTGGCTGAAAACCGCCTGCGTTCTAGTGGCCGGGCTACAGGCCATGGTCCAAGACAGTTTCTGCCTTGGACTGGACAGGTTCGCGGGCCCCTATCACACGGGTGAAACTCGCAAAAGTGGTTGCGGCATCCATCCGAGATCTGATCGAGGTCAGTCGCGATAAGCTCTAAACGTTGTATGTACCCTGACTTTTCTTTCCAGAAATACAACGATGAGCCCTATGACCCCGACTACGCAGAGTGGCATGTTGGCCCAAATGGCATTCAGCTCGACCAGATCTGTCTTGTTGCTGTGCATCGGGTGTCGAGGGGTAGCTGGCAACCCGAACTATGCTTGCTTGAGCCTCGCCGTTAATCCCGTCCAGCCCCAATTTCTCCCCTTTCTGGTTTCTGACACCACATCCCATCGGACTGTGCATGATCCTTTGATTCCAACATTTTATCTCGTTTATCTTGGCATATATCCATCACTATTTCTCTTCTGGAATTTTCTCTCTAGTTAAGGGTATGCCCCCTTGGTAATTATCCATTCATACTGATTTCTTGCCCAACAGTCCTTTGCACTCTTTGCTTCAGTGATTACATTCAATCCATTATTTCGCATCACCTACTCATTAGAGATGCATTCTCACAACACAGTATAGCATAGGCATCGATCGCGTCTGATTCATTTTTTCTCGCTCCATCCTCATTCTTAATTCTTACATGGCATGGATCTTCCTCGTCATGACATTTTTTGCTTGTACATGCGGTTCTTTGGTTGTCATCGGTGTATATACGGAATCATGTGTGCGCGCAGCTGGCTTGCGTGGGCAGAATATATGTGAGCGAACGTACTTGGCTCGAGCTCGCGGAGACATCCTCACCCGTTCGGGATCGTCGCGGGGTTACTTGACGCTTTGATGAACCTCGTGAAAGCCCCTTATATGGAACGAACAGGATTAGTACCGCTCTAGGTCGACTAGTCCTCTTGATCACCGTTTCGTTCGCCGCCCGTCGACGGCGCAGCCAGCAGACCGTTGAACTTCCCAATCATGCGAGATCCATCGCTCACGTTTACCCTCTCAGATTGCGTTCCCACATTCGGTCCAAGAGTAGGTCGACTCGCGCTCACCCGCGATGATGCGACGGCGAGCATCACGATGGACACGCCCAACATCATCGTTGGCACCCGTCGCGGTGTCGTACCCCACCTCTCGCGAGATCACACCCGTGAGTCCGATGCGATCCAGTGGATAAACGTGCCGTTCGAGTCCTTGTGAGTTTCCTCTATCCTCTTCTTTGCCTTGCCGACGATCGGTCTGTTGCGTTAGTCTGGAACAAGTACCCCCAATCCCGACCTTGCAGCACGGCCCATACCCGTTGCACAGCTTCTTGGGGTTCGACACAGATCGACACATCGCATCCCTCTGCCTCCGAGATCCCCTCGACACGCGCGACATGCCGCCCAACGGAAACACCTACGTGTCCGCAACCTGCGTCCGGGGTGTAAAGAAGGTCTGCTCTTCCTCGGTGAACACCATCCATTTTCGTCTGATGCACGGTACTCGACGACCGGTCGACATGAAAATAAAAATATGGGACACTAGGTCACGCTATCGGACTGGCGCGCGTACGTTCACAAGATGCGACCGGACGTCGTCTTTGCGCTTACCGACACGCCGTTCACGCCGCCGCCGCATTCTCAAAAGCGTATCGCGAAGAGTGCCGAGCGTAGTGCGATGTGGGTCGCGGACGTCCTCCGGCCGATGCTTACTGATGACGCTGGCTTGTCTGAGCCGGACGCGTCCCAGCAATCACCACGTCGGCTCAGTATCTTTGTCCATATGGCAGGCGGAACCTCGGCACCTGCGCGCAGGGCATTCGCCTATGAACTTCGGGAGACGCTCCACGGTCGCGAAGCGGAAGGCGTGCGGCCACTCCGATGCCTCGACGAAGGTATATCTGGCTACACCTTCGATCTCGCCGTCTTGCGCGACATGACGCCAAGTCCAAGTACACCACAACATCAGAGCCTGCATGACGACCCTCTTCGATCGGAAGGTCCAGAGGCGCACACCCTCGGTACGGCCGGAGAGGCAGGCTCGTCGAGTGTGCCACCCGTCGAAACCGAGCTGTCCGACCCGAACATCACGTCCCTGCTCAAGGCATCACTTGCGGAGCTTCCCGAGAACAAACCGCGCCTTGTGACAGGAACACGATCGCCTCATGAGATGCTCCGTCTCATTCGGGACGTCGGCGTCGATCTGTTCGACGTCGGGTGGGCGATGAACGCTGCCAACGTTGGTGTCGCACTCGACTTTTGTTTTCCGGTGCCTGCAGGTGACGCACGACAGAGTCTCGGGCACAACCTGTACGACGTCGCGTATGGACACCAGTTTGGGCGTCTTGCAGATGTGTTCGTAGGTGCGGGGGAAAGTGCGGATGGAGGTGCAATCCAGCACCGCGTTTGCGCATGCATCGCATGCTCACCCTGTTCGCCATCCTCGCACATTCTACACAGCACTGTCGATCAGCAGTCGCATGCGACCACCAACGGCGAAGCAAAGATGCAATATCATCAACCATATAGCCGGGCATACATCCATCACCTCCTTCACACACACGAAATGACCGCGCACACACTTCTCGTAGCGCATAACCTTGCAGTAGTGTCGGCATTCTTGGCGGGCGTGAGACAGGTGCGGTTGGGGAGCGGGAATGAGAGTCGACACGCAGTCTTCGTACGCGAGGTGGAGAGGTTTAGCTGTGCTTATGATGAGAGTGAGGAGTTGTTCACTGCCGCCAAGAAAGACTGGGAACTCGTTGACAGGGCAAGAGGGAAAGGGAGGCTCAGGAGGGAAAAGGCGACGAAGGGCAACATGACTTGAATGTAGTTAGCAACGAGTAATAGTTGGCGGGAATTAGACACTACGCTCCCAAACGTGCTGGTTTTTAGATCTCACGTACTCACCGAGTCATCGTTACCGTTGAGCGAACCGGATAAACATACCAGTCGCTCTTGCCACTGCAAATCAACCAGGAGGAAACACCGAGTCAAGGCTTGGGTACGAAGGTAATATTCTACACAACCTAGTATCTATCCCTTGAGGAACGACGTCGAGTGAGCCAATGAGGGAAACAAATGGCAGGAAGAACCTACCTGTAGTGCCTTGAGCGTCATTTGCGCTAGTCTCAACGAGCCCGTGCGCGTATACTAGTGGTGTGATTCGGCTTCTCTTGCGATCTGAGCAGCGTACGGGTTCTTTGGATCCTTGGCGTAGGCTTCCGCTAAGCTGGGGTGAGCCTCGGGGGGCAAAGAGGCAAGTGAGACGTACAACGAACACCCAGTTCTTGCATCTGGCTGACGAGGTAAAAAGTGATGGCAGACGAGGCGATGAAGGGTGCCAATGGCCTCATGACCTGTCGAGACGACAGCAAAACGTTGGTTAGACACGAGGGCGTTGTAGGATGAAAAGTCGACAGAATGAGACATACGGGTGTGTTGAATCGGCCCCTCCAGAACAAAATGTACTGCAACATCGTTGTCTTGTTTTATTCGTTCGAGGAGTAAAAAAGTTGACGAGGGTCAAACCGGATGGACGTCCAATGCAAGTGTATCGTTCCCACGTATGGTCGCTCCTCCTCTATGCTCGCACGGCGAGCGAGATTAGTACCTTCCCTCTTCCGCCCGTTCTCGTCGACAGTACACAGTCATAGAAAGGATATAGATCATTATGCAACCCTCTGTGTTCCAAGGTCTGCCACCAAGGCACAGATCAAGGTATAGCCCAGTGCCCTCCAACCATTCTCTACTGACCGGATTCCACACAGTCGAGCTACTACCAGGTACGTTCTGTTATGAACACCCGCGCATCACACTCACCGACGAGCCCAGCTGAGCAAAAAGTATCACCCAGATGTCGCCAAGGACGATGTTTTCCAAACCAAGTTTCACGCCGTGAGCGAGGCGTATGCTGTCCTGGGTGACGACAGAAAACGGTACGTCTCTCGATATTGTCGCGTTCATCTTGCCTCTTTGCCCAAACACACTCTTCAGGCGTGCATACGACCGCTCCCTTGGCTCCCCGTTTGGTGCAGTCCACTCGCCAGGTCAGCATCCCCAAGCGACGACAACCCGGCCCTCCCAGCAGCCTGGTAAACACTTTTGGCCCAACCATCCAAGAAACCGCACGCGAGATTCCATGTACGGTCATCCTTATGCACGCCACGACCACCTCTACGGAAACGCGCACACGAGCAATCACACGCATCAGCGTTCCTCAGGATCGCAAACTCCGGGCTCACACGAAGATCCATTTTCGAATCCGTTCGTGCAGAGAGCAACAGGTCATCGCCGGGCTGGGTCTGGAGCTACCTCGCAGTCAACCGGTGCTCGACCAAACTCCCCCCAATATGAATTTGGGAGTGCACATCGGACCGCGTCGGGTGGCGAGGGAAGACGCTCCTCGGCAGCCAACGGTCGTTCCACGCAAGATGAAGCTGCAGCAGAGAGTGGGATGATGCGTGCGCTCGGAGCAACGGGGCTCGTCGGTGTTATCATGCTCGTTGCTACAATTGGGGGTCATTCGAAACGAACATCATAAGTATGCGTTGCAATGCGATACGGGTAGATCCCTGGCGCGCATTCCCCCGTCAATACGGTTCTACAACGACAAGGAACGAATATAGGACCTCTCAAGAGGGTGCGTAAATTATGATTGATATCCTCTTGCCCTACAATTGGACCAGGTGGAACCAACTTCATTCTTGTTGTACATGTTGCTCCGGTGCACATACAGCGGTTATCGAGTGTGTCGTGAGTCAAGAAAACATCAGTCATCTCATACAATCCAAGCCTACACCCAACGCCGAACGGGAATGTGGTTCATAAGCCTAGTAGCGGTCCTTATCGGTCACCTTTTTAGCCCAAGTTTCGCCAACATATATATTCGGTCTGCTATAGTATCGATAAACGCGCTCCTCTCCTTCGGGAACGGAAGACACCACGGGCTCGAGAATCGGTGCGCGTAGGTCCCGCTGCGCAGGGTCCGCGGTTAAGAGTTCATAAACAGCCTCACGGTCCACAAAGGTAGGCCCACGCGCACCCTCGTCGAGATAGTGGACCAGCGAGTGCTGCTCGCAGCCCGTTTCGTCCGACAACACCTTCTGTGCCGATATGTCCGTACTTGCACGAAGGTAGCACTGCGATGCTGTCCCCTCCCTCGTGGGGTGTACCACAGCCGGAACGTATCCTAGATATGAACGCCATGTCTGCACTCGAGGATCCATCCTCTCCCAAGGTACCCACGCCTCTTCGTCATCCTCGAACTGTGGGCCCCGGTTAAAGTTGCGTCCGCGGGGTGGATCGTCTGGATCGATGTCCTCGTCCTCTCTCCATTCCAAGGTGAAAGTGAGCAAATTAGCGAGGGTCTGGTAATGTGTTTCAAAAGTAGGAGTGTGCGCATCATCCACATCGATGGAAATCGTGAACGGTGCGCTCGTCGTTGTGACAGTCTCGTTTGCTTGAATCTCGTCCGAGGTTGAGTTTGGCATTGTGACGGTGACTTTAGGGCCATATGAACACTGTCCACCCCCGGGAGCGATTTATCTGCCGTTTGTCACTGTATGACGTTGCACGCAACACAGATGTTGGCGGGAAATAGGACGCCGGAGAACCATTGGCACCTGTTATATTGAGTTTGTATTCGGTAGCCCATTTCGGCGATGAGTCTGGAATCAGGCAGGCCGTCGCATTCAACAGCGCCAAGAACGTGCGTGGCAGCCCAGTCCGGGTAACGACTACGGTGATGACTTGATTCTTTGTTCCTAGTGTAGTACAATCAACGAGGGAACTGCACGAGTTGGCCAAGTCATACCCGTAAAAAACGTCAGGCCAGAGTCCTCAGTGACCTCTATTGAGTAGTTGACAGGGCTCTGTTTCGTATCATGGATTGGTTTGAGTCCTACGGTCGCTGAGATCGACCCTCGGGAGTCGTAAGCGGGATCATACAAGGGCTGAAAGGCTGTGTATCCTGCAATTATTTCTTCCGTCGTTCCGTCAGAGAAAAATATCTGAGCAAAGTATTCGTATGACCACTCTGCATGCGCAGCCTACAGCATGGCGCATGAGGATAGATCTGCTGCCATGTTCAAAATAAACTGACCTCTAGTTCTGCCACGGGAAACCCTATTGAACCTCGCAGTTTGACAGGAACCGGGGGAAAGTTCGTTGACGGAACCAGGAGCGAAAAGTCTTGTACAGCGTCACGAAGGGCACCATGGTCCCCGTTCCCCATGTCGATGGGTTGCGTCGTTTCAAAGACTACCCTCGCTTCTTCTTGAACGACCCATAGAGTCTTATTCGCGATGAATTTTTCATATGCCTCTTCGACACTTTTATTAGCAAAGCGGGTCGGCCTCAATGTCCAAGGTGACACGTTCGAAAGGTCATATTTCGCAGGTTCGGGATTCA
>JBBPKT010000302.1:0-24263 GCA_038089395.1 Pulveroboletus frians | reverse complement strand
TGTCAGTGCTTTCGTTTTCAACGTTTAGCGCCAGGCAAGCATACCTTCCGCTTACGCGTCCGTGTCCTACAGCGGCACGACGTTCGACTGTGGATTCATCAATGAATTGATGCCGGCACGACAAAGGACTCGAGTACGGCATTAGCACAGCTGCGTCCACAGCATCGTCACCAGATCAGAGTATCACGACGGTATCAACATCCAGAACCGAAATCTACAGCTGAGATCTCACGCTGTAAAAATATCGTTCAAGGCCCAATTTTCAAGGTTAAGCTACTAAAAGTTGGTCAAGACAGGCCGAACTGGACGCTTGTCTGCCTCGGGACTGAACCAGATTGACTACTACGAGTTTTGGTAACTCGGTGATAATACTGGCGCGGTGTACGGGGATTAATTTCCATGGCAGCAAATGTGATGCTCTCTAATGTGTTCGCTGTAAGTAGCTATCGTCATCACGGCCCCATCTCTGGCATCTATTGGTGCTGTTGAATCTGAGGGGAAGAAGACACACCTTCAGACGTTATCAATTCCTTGCGTCGCGACAACGTTCCTTTGCCGGCCTTTTCTCGTGTGATTGTGCGGATACTTGCTGATCGACATACACATAGTAGCAGGGGAAAGGTACTAGTGTGGACGGATACCGAACGCATTGCCGAGTCATGGTCTCGTCCATGCTGAGGTTAACTGACAGGATACATGGATGTAGGGCTGACTGGGTAAACATTGTGACACGCATGTGCATCACATTCCGGTAACAATCACTGGAAGCAACATTCCTGCCAAGGATGCCATCCGAGAGAAGATTCGGTAGAAGATGACCCCCTAGGACGCCCGCGTCCGATAACTTGGTGGCGCCGCACTCGGGATGCTCTTGCCGTGCGTGAATTGCTCGCTGCTCACATCACCCGCCGTGGCGCCCGGCGACGTGAAACTCTCGATAACGCGCCGAATCATCTCCGCGGGGACTCTGTCCGTCCGCAACCGGTCAATGACCTCGAGTTGCTCCACGGTAAGATCATGTCCCGATGGGATTTGGGGGTCCGCGAAAAGAGAGCCTGCATCCGTCACCTCAGCTTCGTATTGGTTGGCATCTGTGCCCTGTGAAGTTGGCGGAGGGAGCGAGTGCGAGACAGGCGAATTCGAATCAAGGTCCACTGACTGCAATCCCCGGGTCGACACGGAGAGGTAGCGGCTGCCTGCGAGCGCATCGCGGAGTATGGCAGAACGTTGGAATGGGGAAATGGACGGACTGACTTCCCCGTGTTGAGTAAAAAACGGCATCTGTGATGTAGATGGCGCAGGGGGTGGAGTAGGAGCGTCCTCGCCATATTGTGAGTTGAATGGGGTCACTTGCCAGAGTGAATCTGGGGGTGCTTCTTCATGATGTGGGGTTGCCCGGCGTTTACGCAAGTAGAAGAAGCCGATTACAATGATCACAATGACAGCTATGACCCCTCCCAACGTGCCCCCGATCACGCCTGCAAGATTATTGCTGAATGCAAAAAAAAGTCAGGGCATTCAGTCTGTGCAGAGTGCAAATAAAAGGTTCAACTTTTTGGAGGAATTTCCTGCAGACGTAGAGGTGGGGGTCTGAGATGTCGTCTGAGATGTCGACGTAGCCGTTATGGAAGATGTCGGTGCGGTGGTCGCTGGAGGTGCCACAAACGTCTCGTTGATATATGCATAGTCAAATTTCATGGAAGTGGGGGATCCATTCCAATCCAAGACAGTCATTTTCATGCTATGGTTTCCACTCTGGAGTCCCTGAATGGCATACAGGGAAACGTTTGATACCTGATAATTAGTCGAGGCAAGAGGGGCCGCAATTGATGCGGAAACAGCTGTACCACCGTCGATCGAAAAACTTGCTGTCATCCCTGAGGCACCAGCGTTGAAGACGTACATCGTGATGCCGGACCCTAGTGAGGATGGTGTGAGTAGCTTCGTAGGGATGCATCAGCGTTGCGTACCTGTGAAGGGTAGCTGGACAAAGCAATTGTCGGTTGAACCGCATACGCCCACTGGAAAGAACAGATGCTTAAATCATGTATCAAAAAGACAGGGAGACAGCTTACAGGCGCTATTGATGTGAGTAGTCAGACAAAGCCGAGGTCGAGGGTGAAGATGGGAACACACTAATTCTCGTCGTAGCAGTGTGAGGCATCGAGGGTGATAGTTTGGTTGCCTGACGAGTTGGTGAAACTCAGTGCGAGTGACTGGGTGTCCACTGAGAATGTCTGCCAGCCTGGTCCTGACTGACTTGGCGCCATTGAATATATCACGGACGTATTGGCGTTGTCGACGTAATAGTCTGACATGACGACAGTAGCAAGAAGTAGGGGGATGATGTGCCACCTGGACGCCATCTTTCGCTGATTTGAGTTGGCGGGGACAATGGGGGAGTGAGAGGAGAATGAAACCCTGGCCAGCGGTTAAATAATGTCTGGATGGTAATCATGGCCGCAAGTTGGCCCCTGGAAAGATGCCGGTAGTTTCATTTATCTTGTTTCCGATGACTGACCCGCGCGGTGAGAAAGGTGAGCACAGTGTTCCTGATTGTCAGCATAACAGCATGGGACAGACCAGCATCTGCAAAGCAACAAAATAACGTTACCGTCCTCTGGAGTAGGACTGCTCGAGTATTTCGGGTACCTTTTCCTTTTCGTCCCCCTTAGGTACTATGGTATCAAAGTCAGGGACAACTCACACCTTGAAGACAAGACCGATCAGAAATAGTGAACAGCTACATGTCTATTCTTCAACACGCTGTGGGACTGAAGGGCGATCCCAGGGTAGGATGGTCCCGGGAAAGTAACGATGATGTCGTGGATACACTGGGAGATACGCCAATCGGGCATCACGCGCCAATTCTGAGGCAGTACGTATCACTGGCTGTGAAGGCCGAACACTGTGCCACGTCACGGGCGAGTGGATCAAGATCAAGATGACACGGATAGCACAGCATAGACCTACATCGTCCCATCTCGCCCTCGGAAGCCCAGGTCAAGTCAGGCATGAAACACTCGGGCGTACTAGACAACTCGGATTGCGCGCCGCCTGCTGTTTCGTCACCCTGACGGCGGTGGCGATGGCTCACTGCTCCCGAAGGCCTGATCCTTGACTTGGCATTCATTCATATGATTGCACTCATTCGCGGGCGTCGACATTGTTCGACTCTACCATTGCATGGGGTGATCCTGGGTCAACGGAGATGCTCTTGCTGCGCGTGAATTGCCTGCCGCTCACATCACCCGCTGTAACACGCGATGACGTGGAACTCTCGATGATCTCTGCGGGAAGCTTGTCCATTCCGCAACCAGTCAATGATTAATGGCCTTCGAGCTGCTCCGCGCTAAAATTATATCCCGATGGAATTCGTGGGTCCGTGGAGGGCAAACCACATCAGATCCGTGTAGGTCAGCGTCTATGTTCTGGGAGGCTGTGGAAGGAACGAGCGGGAGACAGGCAAGCTTGAGGTAAGCCCTGAGTCGATATGGAGGTAGTTGCTGCCCGCAAGTGCGTCGCGGAGGAGAGCGGGACACTACAAAGGAAAAGTGGATGGACTGGCTTCCTCATGTTGAGCAGAGAATGGCCTCCGCGAAACACGGGAGCCGGTCACAAGGCTCGCAATGATAGCCACGTCCCCAACGTGCCCATGCGAAAAATTAGGGCATCAGTCTGTGCAGTGTAAATGAAAGGTCTAACTTGTTCGAAGTCGACGAGTCTACCTGAGATATCGCTTGAGGTGTCGGCGTGGTCGTTATGGAGAATGTCAGCAATTGTCGCCGAAGAGGGCACTGCGGGATGTCTCATCCGTCGACTGAGAAACTGGCTAGTCTAGATGGCAATCATAATTGCATGGTGGGTCAGAAGCGGTCACGGCGATGCCGATTGTGAGCATGTTGGTCAAACGACAGAACGGCCACGAAATGGACAGACCAAAGTTGTCGATTCTAGTCTCAGTTAGTACAAAACAAAACCAGCACATAGCAATTCGCGTCAAACGGTGTAAAGTCAAGGAAGACTCACGCTGAGATCGAAATACATAGGGGGAAATCAAGGTAACGAAAGCTGCTACATGTCCATCATAGCCTCATCTCGACAATGCTCATCGGCATGGTGTAGAAAGGACAAGCTCAAGGTAAGACCCATGAACCAACTGAGAGAGGTGGAGATGGAATCGTGGACACAGAAGATGACGAAGGTAGTTGGGCGTCACATGCCAATTCTGAGGCAGTGCGCAGCAATATCACTGGCTGTGGAGTCGGGGGAACGCTGTGCGTGATATCGAGGGTGGGCAGAACCAGATCATGCTGTGCACTTGCACTGGCTCGCATGGGTGGTGAAAATAGTACGGCATATGCGTCGTCCGTCCCACTCTCGGAAGCCCAACTCGAGTCAAACTCGATACTCTCGAGGGTGGGTGACTCGGGGCGTGTATTCGTCCACGCATCTTCTCCCAGATCGGACGGGGGGACGAAAGTAGGGTATTCGTCAGGATGAGTTTCTTCGAGTGAGTACCACTCCTCTGCGCTGTCACCGAGGATAGTACGGACACGACGAGCATGCCAGCCCCTGAACGTGACGCGCAGGATGGTGCATTGCTTTTCCTGCGCATCACGGCGGGACCCAAAGGCATATGCATCCACGTTGACCCCAGGATCATCCCACACATTGGCAGAGTCGAGTCTGGAAAACAACGTGGACACTCTCAACGAGTGCAACCGATGCCTAGTATGAATGGACACAAGGTCAGATATTGGGAGGAGCGGGTGTGCACTACCACTGTCAGTACGAGACAGTGGGAGTCGGGCAGTCGGAGTCGGCGCGAGAGGTACAAGAAGGTGGGTGGTGACAGCAGGTGTAAGTTCAACGGGGAAGTAGACATCGAGCTCGGATACGTCACACAGGGGCTCAGCGGCAACCGGTGTGGGCCTGGGCTTAAGCATCTGCTGGGTCCTCGGGGTTACCTTGTTCTGGGTAGTGCGGCGCATTCTGCGGGCCTCCTTCTTTTTCACTTTGATATTCCACTCAGCTTCCCACGTGGCCCTAGTAGCAATAGGGACGTTGTCGACCATGTTCTGGAAGATGGGTCGACCAGAATGGAATGCACGAGCTGTGCCAAGGCCGACCTGGGTGACGTTTGCGGGAACGGCAGGTGGCCTTGGGAGGCGAGGCGAGGCGAAGGGCCGGGAGAGAGCATGTTGTACAGGAAGCGAGAGGCGGGCACTGATGCCTTGAGCATGGGCGAACTGGGGGAGGCGGATGTGGGCGGGCCTTGGTGAGGTAGCAGGGGAGTGGTGGGCGAGACTGAGATAAGAGGTGAGACGAGAAAGGAGCGTGCGCGTTTCAGAGAGGATGCGCTGGGCTGTGTGTATCGACCTTGATGGATGAACTGGAGGACGTCTGGGTACGCCGATACCCTGCCTCAGTTGGCGGACGCCGTGCGAGACAGCGGCCATGATGAGGGTCGATGCAAAGTGTCAAGTGGATGCTGTTCAACTATTTATGTGAGTGTACAAGGAAATGCCGAATGCTGACGACGACAACTGAGCAACACCGGCGATTGCCGAGCCTCATATGATGTGGTCGACATACACTCGTAATTGATCATCACTCGATCCTGTGTCTCCGTCCTCTACTTCCATTTTTTCAGTCACATCCTACTTACAACTCATTGACTCGGTGGTTTTCACATTCCAGATACCCGTTGGATCTGTACAGGTCAACAGCCTCCATGGCACCCTGCAGGACCATGCCATCCATGCCACTTCAGACCGGGACATCAACGGAGGCGTCCATCCCTCCTTTTAGATCCTGGCACAGCGGCCTTTTGATGATCATAACTTTCCCGAATTTTCATATAAGTGCACTGGTCTTTTTTTCGGTGTTCACCTCTTTCTCTTAGCTCTCGCATGCGGCCCTCCTTTGCCACACTCTCGCTTTGCGGCCTCGTTTCATCGGCTTTGGTCCCTGTGGTTGCAGCAGATTACTATATTGATAATGCCAATAGCACCGTTGCATATGCTGCGTCTGGGGTCACCTGGCGAACATTCTCTTTTGCCACTCAAAATCTAACCTTGATGCTGAGTGAGGGAAATGTCACCGTGGATTCCTCAAAGTGTTATGATCAAAATTAGTACGTGTCGTCTCGACGAAGGTTTTTCATGCTATAATCCTGATACATCCTCTTTCCAGTGCCCGTAGGTGTCATCTGCCCACCGACGACGATGTGGAACACCTGACAGTAATTTAGTTGCCGCCTGTACCGTCGAGAATCAATGCCAGATCACATGGCCTTTCACGGGTACGCACTGGTCTCCACTGTCATTCTGGGCTTACTAGACTACTCGAAGGGTCTGGGATTTCAGTGTATATTTTGAATGCTGGGTTTCAGGGAGTCTCTGCAAGCCTCACCATAGACGGTGGTCAGAGTGTCACTGCGACGTTGCCGGCGCCAGTTCCACCATCGTACCAAACCCCTAATGTCTCGCTTTTCAGCCTCCAGTCCCTCCCCAGCGCTGATCACACAGCACAAATTAACGTCTTGGACTGGAATAATGGGGCTACGTCCCTTTACTTTGATTATGCACTTGTCAATGAGAGCCGTGTTGAGCTCCCCATCTCCTCATCAGCTACCCCTTCTCCCTCTTCGACGTCTAGTAGTCCGCCTGCCATTGCAGTTACATCAATTCTTCTGTCTTCAGCTGCTCAATCAACGAATCCTTCTTCCACATCTCCAGCTCCTGCAAACGTTTCTACCTCCACTGGTTCTACCTATACCCCAGGGCCCACTTCTGCAGCTAAACTTAGGTTTGGAGCTTTACATGATAGCCTTCCTTGGGGAGCTAACTTCATTTGCCAGTATAGACCTCGGTGCCGTGGTCGGTGGCGCATGTGGAGGGTTCGCTTTTCTCATTGCCATCGTCGCGGCCATCTTCTTTCTCAGAAAGCGCAAGTACCGTTTTACAGCACTGGATGAAAGCCGCAGACCCGATCCATTCCCCTCCATACCTGCTCTGGCCCATGACCAGACAATATCGTTACTGGCACAACCCCAGACAAACGAGAAGAGCCGCATGCGCCTCGCCGCCCTCGATGCGATGTTGTATCAATATCATGGGCCCTCTGTTTCGACAAGTGATTTTCACATCTCCTCGGCTGCTGGTGAAGCAAGGAGGATTCCAGAGGTCGAGGCTGGGTCGTCTACCGTGAGCGATGACCATGTCATCGAAATTTGTAGACGCGAGGACAGACCATTATCCACCGTTCGTGGATCCGTGGTTCGAGATCCTTCCGGTTCGATAGTCACAGGTCATTCGGCCCCACCTCCAGGCTACCAGACGCTGGATTCGAGACGCTAAGATATACCTCTACAGTTCACTCTGGACTTCTTCCTTCCGCACCGATTACATATACTATCATTGTTCCTTCAGCTTTACTTCGACCTCATAAGTATCTATTTACGAGATGCTCGTGGATATATGCTACTACCATTGACATGGCAGTATAATTGGTGCGGCTATAGATATGAGCGTCACAAATGCATAAGTAGAGATCGTGTACATTGTGTAGCCAAACGCATAACGGAAGAGGGTCGACATCACAAACAAATTGTCTAGCACACCTGAAATCATTGCGCCTGTACATAATCATAACTGGGTGGCGCCGTCTCAATCGTCGTCTCCCCATCCCCATGATCGTTCACTGATGGCAGCCATGACATAGCCTCGGCTGGGGCCTGTGTTTGCGTCCGTGGTAATGACGGTAGGTTGCCCGGGTCGATGGCCAGGCGCACCTCTGGGTCATTGAAGCTGACGTTACCTGGGCCCTGCGGGCTTGCTAGCATGCGTTCAACCACGCGCGCAACGACCGGTGCGGGGACGTTATTGTTGAACAAGCTATTGACAAAGTCCACTTGCTCGGGCGTCAAGGCCGCGTTCGGATGTATGCCAGTAACATCCAGACTCGACTCCTGCTGCAGGCCACGCATCGGGGTGCTCGAGGGACCCTGTGACTTCTCGTTAGGGTAGCTGATCAGCGCCGGCCGCACCGGTGAGTGTGGGTGAGCCATGGGTGAGCTTCGGTCGGGGGACGTTGTTGCTATTCTGGTAGCATCAATCGACGCTCGTATGGACGAAGCGCCGCCGATGCTACTACCCGACCCAGCACGAGCGTGAGAAGAGTTGTTAATTGGACTTGAGCTCCACTGATCCTGGCCAGTGATATCAAGTATAGAGGCTGCCCCCAATTCCGTCATTGTTTGCAAAGGACGCGGTGTCCGAGCGAGTGGGCTCGTAGCTGCAAATGGGTCCGTGATGGTAGGATCGGCATTGGTGTGCCCGACTTCAGGATGTGATAAGAGGAGCGGATTGGGTCTCTCATTTAGTGTTTGAAGGTATTGGCGACGACGACGACGGAGGCAGCAAAACCCCAGCGCAAGAAGTGTGAGCAGGCCAGCGGCACCTCCCGCGGCACCCCCTGCAATAGCCGCGACGTTGGCCCTGGGAAGTGCATCATTAGATTCTGATGAAACATAATTATAAGTCAACCTCACTTTTTTGAAGTCTGCGACGAAGAGTTGGCTGAGCTAGGGTCGCCCCCGGATGATGTACTTGATGGAAGCGCTGTCATCCCAGGTGATTGAGAAGAGAATACTGACACGACAGAGGCCACCTCCACAGAGGTCGCTGCTCCTATTGAACTCGTTTGTTGTGAGGTACCCTGCGAACTGGCTGGCGTTGGCGTTGGCGTTGGCGTTGAAGGTGAAGAAGATTGCGTGGGCGTATTTGAACTTGGGGTTGAACTCGGGGGTGAACTCGAAGTGCCCACTGGACCGCTGACTATTGCCTGATTGACGTCAATATAGTCTAGCATCATGCCGCTAAAGCCGCCATTCCAATCCAGCACTGTCATCACAGCTGAGTGCGTCCCAGATGGTACGTTTTGTACATCAAAGAGGACGGCATGGGGGATATAGTATTGTGGTGATGGGGGTGCGTCGAGGGTTGCCGTCGTTGCTGCTCCAGAGTCTATGGAAAGAGAGGCTGACATCCCTTGTGGTCCAGCTCGCAGAACGTATATAGTTATCCCAGAGCCTAGAGTCAGAATAGACTAGAATGTATCACTTGCCCTTGCAAGAAAAGCCGAATAACATACCTGTGAACGAAAACTGCACTGCGCAATTGTTTGATGCAGAGCATGCTGCATCTACAGGGCTAACTTAATATTCATGTACGCGTCTTTTCTCTTATCAACTTACAAGTGCTGTATGAGCGGCACTCGTAAGCGCGAGTGTAGGGCATCGGACTTAATGCACCGTAGTACTCACTATGTGCCATCGTAACACTGAGTAGCATCAATAGTCTGCATTGTCCCGTTGGGTAAACGAATTTCGAGTACTTCTCCAGTATCAGAACCAAATGGGCCCCATACCGGTCCAGATGGGTTTTCAGAGAACTTGAGGACCGAATAGTTACTATCGTCGATGGTATAATCTGCATGGAGGAACGTCGGGAATAGGGTGAAGGCAATAAACAAAAGATGAAATCGAAACATATTTATAATCAAGAAAAAAAAGGAACAGCGGGGAGAGCGCAGCCCAACCCAACGCCTCGAACCAGAGTGCTTGAACAGCAAAGGAGTGGTAAGGAACCAAGGGTATGTTATACCCGGACAATATGTGGAAAACTTCAGGGACGGGAACTAGTAGAACAACTTATCTGGTATCATAAGGCTTGGCGTGCATAGGTTCTGATGCTACCATGCCATCATGGCGGCGCGCACAGCTCCCCATGGGAAACACCGTCGCTGACAAACTTCTCGTGTCAATGTTTGAAGTCTGAAGTACTGACATGTGGTTCTTGGAAGGGCATCTAATGGTGCCATCCAGATGGGCTCCTTGTTGAAGTTGGCCAACTCAGAAGTGGCGGACTTCAACGAACATGCAGCCTGGCGCCGGGACATGCCAACCGAAGACCATCAAGGGTGTATGTAAACAGTCCGATCGGCTAGGACCGTTATGCCAAAAGGCGATGATACTGAACGCTCATTCGCATGCACACTGGCACGAGATGTATCATCGACCCAGATGATTCAGTGGTGTTGCAGATCGTCCCGACGGTCCCGTAGATAATACATTTTCCGTTCTTCTCAACCTACTGCCGTCCGACTCCGACGTTACATTCGCTACATTACCATATATGGACACCGCTATTTCCCACACCGTGGAAATGAGTACTTACACACTCGTTAGCTCGCGTTTCATTCGCTCACAAGTGGAGCTTGTGTAGATATCATGTTCGATCGGAAAATATATGTAGTATGTGCAGGCTTCGATCTCCCAATGTAAACAATGTGGGGAATTAATGCTCATATGCACGTCTTTATGCGCGGGGAATCACCACCTGTAGTGACCCACGCGCTCGATTGATCATACCCGCCATGCACCATCCCCCACTGGAATCGCCTCCAAGTTACTAGTGCTACCCTCCACCACAGGGTCCTCTGGACTGGCATCTGCAAATAAAATCGCAGGCGAAGAAGGCTCGTCACCCCGAGATACTGGCAGGGAGATCATTCCAAATCCGGTGTCCATCCCTTCCCACTCCCTCCGACGGTCACGATCATACAATGCCCGTGTGCCGACGATGAAATGGGGCATGATGACATACACAAGCGTCTTGCTAACCATGTACAAGACATCTGTAAACCAGTTGAGGGGAAGTTTAACTGCAGACATTATGATGAAAAGTAGTGTCCTAGTTCAGAAGAAAGCATTTGAACGGTTAGTCATTTCGTGGGCATTTGGGGGAGAGTGAGTGTGGAGAGAATCGACGCGTAGAAATGACAAAGGGAAACGTACAAGACGAAATAGAGTACTCCTTCCCTCACAAACAGGTTCATGTACCGATTGATCGCCCACTGACCCGTCAATTGGTTCATCTCAACCGCCTGTCTGATGGTTGAGATAGTGGCGAGGATCAACAGCGTAGCACCGAGAACAAGTTGGGGAATTGCTCTGTATATGTATGGGGGCCCCGCTATGTAGAAGTCACAATCGATCAAAGTTTTCTCTATCACCACCGGAGAAAGGAACAGGAATATAGCGCGGTTTGAGTGGGATTGCATGCAGGTGTTCAGTTTTACTTGCGACATACCTAACGTGGCCTTATTAGAGGTATCATAGATACCATCCCAGACACCAGAGACAGTTGTTTGCGCCAAATGAAGGAAGAGGAGAATGATGAGGATTCTTTTTGATTGACTCCACATTGCGTAAACACGTAGAACCATCAGCACTATGATTGAAGTCGGCTCAGAGGAAAGTGGATTAGATAGCATGACAGCTCACAATCAGCGGCAGCGAGAAACAAGACATATCCCCATAAATAAATCGTCCCCAGTGCCGTACCTTCGGAGCAGCATCCATATTTTATCGAGGGTCAACGGAGGAGCAGGAGGCTTACACCTGTTCGAATGTTAGCATTGCGATCACACTGCGCACCTGAAGTGCCTACGTCTGTCAAAATACGAACATCAGTCATGGATCACAAGCAGGCCTAGCGGAAACTGACTACAGTAGGCCCAGGCACTAAGTCACTACCAGCTGTGAATTTAATATTTGATCAGTCTGATCAATCAGGATGTGCAGTCAATACTCTCAAACTAACCGAGGGCACATGCACTTGAGATGAATTTGAGGCCAGTCGTATCAGATATGCGTCGGGAAAAGCATAGACTTACACAACCCAGAGAAGACCAACATAACGAGTCTGTCAAATGATTAATCCGAAACACGTGTAGCAGAGCGCCCCATGAAATTTTTACAATGACAAACAGTGTAGATACCCAGGTCCATGGTCTGGCCTGTGATGTTGTCGGGGGTGTGCAACTTGGCCGGTGATTGTCTCACTCTTACCCAAATGTAGTCTACCTTTGCATGTAATTAGCCACAAAGCAAGCACGCAACAAATGATAAAATGAAATACCTCTCTCGCGAAATTGAGGGCTACCACGACAGGATTTAAATTGTCCGTTCGAAGTAAGAAGGTAACATGCACAGGATACCACTTACTGTAATCATATACGACAATAGAGATCGCCATAACTGTGTTGCCTTATGAGATCAGCCGCCAAACAGAGATGTGATTGACCATACTGGACACATAGTCATTAACCTGGTTTTTCAAAATGGGCACCGAGTTGGAGGACATTTTGCGTAAACGAGAAAGGTCGGCAGCGAACAATTAAATAGGGATGGGGGAGCTCGGTGGAAGGAGAGACCTGATAGTTAGGTGTACTGCCCGGTGTATCAACTATTTCTCCGTGACGTGATCGATGAGTGATCGATGGCCTATTGCGAAGGTTCAGGGAATGCATGACGGAGGCAACTGACCCTGTATAACTCTACGAGGTCTAATCGTCCGCCAGATACACGTCACGCATTGCGCCGTGAGTCCATTACCAACCAGGCGTCCTATATGACTCACTAGCGTTCTCCCGTGCAGACGATGCACTTACGGTGCGTCTCGGCGGTTTGGAAGCAGGAAGATGTGACGGCCTATCTATATCTGTACGTAGCAGGCCTCGTCGTCATCCCGGATGGATGAGTTTGACGGTTGGCGTTCCAGGCTATTGCTGGAGTGCACGTGTCTCGAGTTTGGATCAGGTGTCGATGGACTACACCGGTTGATAAGGACGTGTAAGGCGTCTTGGGCCAAATGTGTGCACCGGATTCAGTGATTACCACAAATTCACACGACTTACCCGTTTAGGAGCAGCACATGAGCAAGTCAAATGCGGGATAGCCACATAGATGAGTCCAAGGAAGGTGCATATAGAAGGGTAGTTCCGTCATCTCGATAGAAGTAGAAGTAGTTACATATCCTACCCTTGATGGTGTCGCCGACCCTAAGTGTGGACAAAGAATCGATATGCACTTTCCAGTATTCAACATACACATAGATAACTGCTTTTCATGGGCCCGATTTTTGGATTGGATTTATGTAGACTGTCAGCCTATTGTTGCCCAAATTTCCTGCCATTTATTGGCATCCTTCCTCTCACGTCAGGTGACACCTCCAGGATGACATACGCATACTCTGCCTTTGGTTGCCGTCAATGAAACGCAATTAACTCGAAGTGCAGTACCGAACACGCAATTCTGTAAACTAACGGAGCGTGACCAATTCTTTGAAATAAATTGCGGTCAATAGTGGTCTTGACGAAGAGATATGTTTGACAAACCTTCAGCCGACGTAGGATGAATCGCGACCGTGTCATCCAAATCCTGTTTGCGAGCTGTTTCCACTGGGTAAGCGTGGGCAATTCCCAGAACCTCAGGACATACCGCCCATTTTAACAGCTACTGCAAATCCCTGCATGACTTCGTCGCTCCCCAATCCGATGATATGAACTCCGACTACCCGCTCCTCTTCCCCAGCAACAATAAGTTTGTAGACTGTCGGTTCCTTGTGATTTTCCGCAACTTGTGAGAAGTAGAGCGCGCGAAACGATGACTTGTCTGGGATCGAGACAAGGTCAGAAATGGGGCCCGCGAAGGATTGCGCTCGACGTACATATTTTTACGTCCTTGCCATATTTCTCGTATGCTTCTGGTTCCGTGAGACCTACGGTACCAATGGTAGGATGCCTGTGCCAATTTCATATCATCTCACAGCCCCAAGAAACTCGACTTACGAAAAGACGACTGTAGGAATATTCTCGTATGAAAGCTTGTCGTTCTTGAGGTCTTCAGGGCCGAAGAGTCTATTGGACAGCCGCCTGCCAGCCGCAATCGCGACAGGAGTAAGTAAAGCTTTGCCTTGCACGTCACCGATGGCGTAGACACCCGAGACGCCGGAGTTTTGCAGTTCGTCCACAATAATATCACCCTTCCTGTCAAGCTTAATCCCGAGCTCCTCGACTCCAAGGCCTTCCGTGTTGGCGTGGCGGCCAATGGCCCAAACCAAGCAGTCAACCTCAGTGGCCTGCCCGTGGTTATCATAAACTGTGAGGCTCTTTCCTCTCTCTCCCTCTATGCGCCGGATTGTAGAATTCTTGTGAATTTTGATTCCAGTGTGCTCCATCCATGGTGTAAGTGTGTCCTGCAGCATGGGGTCGAACGTACGCAAGACTTTGTCGTGTCGAATAAAAAGATGAGTCTCGGTACCGAGGGAATTAAAGACCCCAGCAAATTCTACGGCGATGTAGCCAGCACCGATGATTGCAACACGCTTGGGCTGTTCTTCCAGGTCGAAGAATCCATCAGAATTAATACCAAGGCTCGCACCGGGAATGACATCGTCTGAAGGGATCACCGGACGTCCCCCGGTAGCGATCGTTATGTGGTCTGCGTTCAACATGTACTTTTGACCATCTGGGCGAGTAACCTCGACGGAGCTGGGGGACGTCAAGCGCGCGGACCCAGCATGATACTCCACACTTTCTTTCTCAAGGTTGTTCTCATAGATGTTATTCAACCTGCGAATGTAGGCATCGCGCTGGGGCTTGAAAGACTTCCAGTCAAACTTGGGCTCCGGGACCCCTTCGAAATGATATCCTTCGGATGCATGGCGTAATTTGTCCGCCAGGTCGGCGGCATGCCACATGATCTAAGGAAAGGATTGTCCATTCATTCGACATGGCAGTATGGACGATGTTCGCACCTTCTTTGGAACACATCCTTGATTATCGTGCCGTGAGCTTGACGGTATGTCGCAAACACCGGAAGTCACCTACCTACGTTCACGCAAGTCCCACCAAGACGGGGGGAGGCCTCGATGACGGCAACTTTCTTGCCGTACAGGGCCGCGCGACGCTGTGGCGGCGATCAAGTATGAGAGCAGAGAATCCCCAGCATAACTAACCGAGGAAGCAACACCCCCACTACCACCGCCGATGCAAATATAATCATAGCGTGCGTGCTGAGGACGATCTATCGGTGCCATCTTGGTTGATGAGGAAGTGAAATGTCTGGAAAACTAAGGCATGATATAAAAGGGGGGTCAGGTGACGGATAAGATAACTGCTGGATGTACCTTGTGGTGAGGTCGGAAGGCTGCGCACGGAGCAGGCACTAATTTTGGGAAAGCTGCGGTTTTTGCTGTGGACGCTATGGCAGAAAATTGGACGACGACGTTCTGTGAAGAGAGATAGGAAGCAACTTGTACCCAGGCCATTCCTGGCGGTAAAAGCGGCCTTTTATATCCTCTTTACTGTCTCTGTCAGCCTCCACCTCTCTGGTGTTACTTAGTACGTGATTATTCACTATGTAGGTGTCATGTGACTATGTATCACGTGCACAGAGGCCGGCTGACTTGGCTGTAGTTCTTCGCAGCCTGACAAAAACGCTCTGTGACGAGGCCAAAGAAATTCAACTTACCCCCTGATTCTCGAGGTAATCGCAACCCCAGCAAGCATCAGCAAACACCGTCGTCGAAGGTATGTTCTTGGATTCAAGTGTCCGTCGTCGTTGAGCCACACTGGCACCGAGCCACGTTGGCACCCAGGGTGGTCACGGGTGCTAAGCTTCCGAAGAGGATTTTTAGAAATACGGGCGGTTAGATTCAAGGACCCCACACGACACCCTTATATGTTAATTCGGAGGTCGCTCACTTCCGGTCTACCTTTCCCCCATCTTATTCTTAGCCTTCCGTCGCTTCTGCCTAGTACTGATGTTGGTCTGACGAAGACGCCGGTGAGGACGGAACATTGTTTGGCCCTGTTCAAGTAATAATCTAATTTTGGCACCCCACCGGCTTAGAACCCGTGCCCGTTAACATGTTCAAAAGTTGCCTGTGCACCAACTCTTCCGTTGGTGATGAACCAAATTCGACCGGAAACACACCAGCCTCACGAGATGATTGTCACCTTGTCAGTCATTCCATGATCAATTTCAGTGTCGCTTTGTGACTGTCTCATCCGTGCCTGAATAGTGACACCTGATTCATTTTTCGCTGCATGCCTTTGGAGCGTTCACCTTGCTGTGCGCTGCAGGATGACACGCAAAAATTACTCGACCACTTAATGACTCACATTTCACACCCCACGGTTATGGCACAAATGACTTGTTTTCGGCTCACCTCACCCACGCTAATTACGGCTGATAATAATGTAGGGACCTACACCATTACCGCTTGAATTGGGGCTTCCACCATTCTCCTTGCTGGTGGCGACATTTCCGCACGGGAAAAGCGCCATTTTTGCTAGCAAACGTCGAGTGGATTGCTAGGCTTTCGTGTCGACCTGTTCGAGAATTAATACGGGCTTTGGTGTCGAACTATATCAGTCCAACCACCATGCTAAGACAGCATACTTTAAGCTGGACAGGAAAATGTCGAGTAGCCATGGTCACTATACCATCCTGGATCGGCCCGGCAGTCGTATTGAGGGGTGGGCGGTGATGGGCAGCCAGTGGTCGTGATTTCTGATGAACATCACTCGTGGGGTATGAGTGGTCGTCGAGAATCACAACTCCTGTCCTCGAGGCACCCATATCCGAACGAGGTTCCGTTCAAATGGATCATGGCCACGTAATGAAGAGCCGTTTATAATATTTACCCTCAGCGCGGCCACTAAACCAAGATAAGCACTGGCTTCGTTTATGTTTCCCACTGATTGCGTTCTCGCTTGAGTCACCCTAGTTCTCCTGATCCGCCCTGTGCAATGTCCACACCTGTTTGATCACGCGTGCGTCCGAGCGATCAGCACATTCACGTGGAACCCGACGGCTCCACGCCTTTGGCAGTGAGTGGGTGCGGAATATGAATCACCTACTGAGGTATTGAACGAACATAAGCTTATATTACACGAAAGGCCGGAGAAAAATGGCCGTTGCGCAGGCAAATATAAGTAAGCCCAACCCCAACATATTTTTGGCCTCCTGCGGTGCATTCACCAGTCAAAAAGAGCATAGCACACTTCAAACTCTGTCTGCGGGAGCTTAGATCGTGAGGCAAGCTGTGTCAAAGTCCAAAGATTCAAATTTAGCCATCACACTGCCCGTGCATCTTCTCTCCGCTCCCGCTTGTACTCTGTTCTTTGAGCCGGATCAAGCGAGGCCCTGCACCTCGCTTGACCTCGCTTGACCATTGCTGGTCAAATCCAATCACGGCTCGCCCTGTGGCCCGGTGGGGTAGTCAGGCGATAACGTTACTTGTCTGACTAGTTGTTTCACGTCAGCGTTTTGTAGATGGCACGCACATGGATCCAAGTATATGTGTCTGAGCCGAACTGGCAATAGCCAGAGACGGCACTACCACCGTACTGGACACCCCAGCCCTATTTAATACATGGAGTGCCCTCGTTACCACCAAGGCTTGCCACATGTAGCATTGCCGCTCGAACCGAATTCAGTTCAAGGTGATTCGCAATTTGACGACACTTCGACTTACCGAACTGGGACGACCGTACGTTCACCTTGCGACTCGAAATGTCTGCACTCTGTTGCTGTAAGTGATCATCCTCCTGTGCACCAATCAAGTGGATCATTTGTAACCCATTAAGAGGTTTCAGCGCCCATAATTCAATGGTCAATGACTGTCTCCTTGGGAAACTGTAATCTGGAAGTGTGGGTGTGTTCCGGCATTCGCAGCGCCGTTCTTTATGCCACCCAGACTGCTCAGTAATGATCAATACGGCTCGTCATTCGTCCATAGCCAGTCCACTCACAGTTCTTTTCCTTGCCATCAGATACATCACAACTTTCACCACTTGCCGTGGTACGAGGATGCTGGATTATTCCTAGAGACAATGATCATTGTACGTACCTAGGAAGTACGTACCTATGTTCTACGGTGCTGTAGTAGTCGCAGCGCAGAGAACTAATAATGGGTGTTCTTCTTGCACAAGCATCAACATATGTTCCTAGTGAGCGCATTTTTCCTCAGCAAGATGAGCAGGTGATTTGCACGGGCCGTCGTAACAAGCTATCGCCACCCGACGGTGGGCACACTTAATTGATACGCGTGGCCTCCTCTCCAACGAACAAGGCTACTCGGCGATTGCTGGAAAGGTGACCCTGTCGATGAGGTTTAGCCACTACTCGCAAACGAGGCAAATGAGTCGCAGACTAGTTTTCACAGCATGAGGCAACACAATACTATAATTTGAGAATATGCTGTATTGCTGGGTTCATAATAGGTGGCCCGGATCTGCATCAGGCGATGCGGCCACACCGAAATCTGGCACTTTGCAAACTCACTTCGAACTCACTTCGACACTGAACGAGGTAACGTTCTGTCCTACTTCGTCTCGCGGCAACACTAGCTTCATGCTAAAAACGATCAACGCCCAGCGCCAAGTTGGTCCACCAAGACCCCGGCATGGGTAGGTTGCCATACAATTCGAGGTCAACGCGTTACCCCTTCCCGGCGTTGGGTCAGTGGCATGGCACTCCAGCAATGGCAACGCTTACGCGTGTAATTGTTTTGCACTGATGGGATGTTGGAAGAGGAGTTGCATTGGGAACAATGATTCGTACATGCCTTTCAATGGCCACTCGATATCTACAGCATGTCCGTTCCTTGTGGGATCGTTACGTACGTCAAGGTCCTTGAATAGATCTGGAACTAGACCGTCTATCGCAGTGCCAGCGCTCTATACTGCCAAACGCAGGATATGGTTGAAACGCTAGAGGCTGCTGGTGACATGTTCGGCTTCTATGCGATGATACGGGAGAAGTCACCGAAGAGATTTCATGACAGAGTGATTGCCGGTTATCGATATCAGGTTGCGCCACCAGGGTCGTCCGTGCACTGCGTATGAGCCTGTGCTCCTCGGTTATGCTGGCACCGTCGGATGTTTGCGAAGATGAGCAACGCGTGGGCTGCGGGAATACACGAATGTCAGGGTCGGACAGCTCAAGGGTGGCGTTAGCGTGGTATGATGCGCCTTTTGAGCGACGAAGTCCATTGATATTTGGGCCTTTCCCAGCGGGAAGCCTAACTTATTTTGTCCTCAGCCTAGAAGGCCGGAAGTGAATTTCTAGTCGGAAAGGCGCCAAGTGTCTCGAATGACTTTTTGTTTGGCCATGTCCGACCGTGAACTGGGCAGAACTAAACTAGCGGGCTGTGCTCTGCTATGTCATCAGCGGTAGTTCTAACTGAAACAAGGGACGGAGACGTCATTCTCATAAGTAGCCCTAGCCATGGAAAGCATGTCAACTCTGAACTCTATCTCTGATGAGTTGTTACACATAGTTACCCTTCCGAATGTGCTGACGTTGATTCGTATGTGCGTTGGGATCACTAAGCTGTCTGGCTCATCTGCCTAGATCTGCGGGTGCGACATCGGTGTCAGATGTTGTTGTGGGCACGTGCAGGAGAGGGAGCACCGACTTGTTGACCAGTTGTTGCACAGATGCTTCCAAGTGTCGTGCTCGATTGCAGCATGACTGGATCGCGGTCAGAATGTAAGAACACGACGACGGCCGGCGATGACGGTGCGGAGAACGAGCGGTAGCCGGTCGTCGTGGAAATGATTCTCCATCTATGTTGCCGCCAAGGCATGACCGGTGACGGTGTCAGGAACCGGGATATTCCGGGCACAAGGACGCGTGTACGCATCACGGCGTGATGATTATGCTGACGGAACACGCTGGGGAGGAGGAAGACGAGGCCGAGGGGCGGCGTGGGCATGCCGACGAGTCCGTGGCTGAAGCGCTGAAACGGGATCGGGATCGGGAGAGATCAGAGAAGGGCGAGGAGGGTTGGATCGAATCCCCCCCAACCGTCCGAGTGCCGGCAGCCAGATAGAGGGGGGTGTTGGGAATAGAACAGGGGGGTCACAAGGGCGAATCGAAGATGCCCGATGTGAGATCCACTCCCTAACCTGGCCTGGTCGAGACCCCGGAGAGCGCTCATGTTCACCAACACACATGGATAGAAAAAGCGAAAAGAGGCGAGTGCACGCCACTCCTTCTGTCTCGATGGCACTCGTTCTCTCCCCTTCACTCATGTCCTCCATCCTCCGCCCCTCCCCTTCGACCGCGACCACGTCCCTCCCCGCCCTCCAGATGGACATCTCCTCCTCATCCTCCTCCTCCGACTCGTATCCCGACTTTCATCACACGTCGTCTGCCCCCTCCACCCGCCGCATACGCTTCGCCCCCCTCCCAGACCCCCACAGAGACCTCTTCGACGTGCCTTATGCACCTGATGCACAGGCTAACAAGTCCCCCCCACTGCCCGCCTTCACCCCAGAGGGTTCCGTCTCACTCTCCCCCTCACTCTCCCCCTCTTCTTCGCCCTCGTCCTCCCCCGACCTGACCGGTTCCAGCGCGCGGTCAACACCCACCATTCGCACATCACCTAGGATCCCGTCCAAGAATTCACCGAGGTCGAACCTCATTCTCCGTCCCTTTTCTTTCCTTCGTCGCGTCGACTCCTCTCCCAATAGATCTCCCCTCTCCCAGTCCTCCTCTCTGCCCGGTTCGCGCAACCTCTCTGTCTCCTCTCTCACCCCTTCATCTAGTTCCGTTCCCTGCTCTCCATCGTCTAAGTCAAGAAAGCTCCCCCGCATCTCTGCAGAAGACATTTTTACCCTGGGCGCAAAATCGTTGTTCCGTTCTCGCTCCGGATCAGCGAGTAGCACTCCCCTCACCCGGGTATCGTCCCCTCCTCCCCGGCCTTTGAATCCCACCAAGTTCCTCCACCGCTCCGCATCTACTGGTTCGGGACCAAATACGGAAGTGGGAAATGGAAGACCCGAGCGAGGTGAGGGCCCTAGTCAGTCACGCGATAATCCTGCTCTCGCGGGCTCGGGACCAAAGAAGCGCCGCGCCTCCTCCTCTTCACTCACGCCCGGTGCTGGGGGCGGTCGACATACCTCCATGAAAATGCCCCTCTCTGACACCTCCCCTCGTCCAAGCACCGCACCAGGCTCACCGTTTACGCCCCCCAAAAAACATTTCAAGATGTTGAACGGTAGAGTATACGGCGCAAAGAGATATGCTGGTGAGTATATGCGTCTTCCTCTCCCGCAGCAATTCAACACACCTGTTACAGCCCAGACCCTTGCCAACCCCTTTGCTAATGTTCGCGATGAGCCCGAGTTCGTCGAGTGGGGTTATGGTGGAATGGGTAGCGTGCATGCCTCTGCCGGCATCGGAAATGATATATGGAAAGGATTACAGAGGAGTGAGCGTGGTGGTGCGTTGCTTGCGGGTTCCTCCTCCCCTCGCTCACCCCCCGCATCCACTTCTCTCACTACTGAAGCAGTCACTGTCGGTGGCGGCAGGGGCAAGGGAGCACGTCCGACTTCCCCAGTTGTCCGTCGAAAAATGACAGACGACGTCCCTGAGTGCGGCATGGGTAACGTCATGGCAGATGGTGAGTTGGGTGATGATGCTGGCAGTGGTATGGGATGGGTCAAGAGGCGTCGTGCAGAGAGGGAAGCAAAAGCCCGCTTAGAGCAAGAAGCTAAGGAACTTGAAAACAAGGCACAAGAGGGGTTAAAGAGTGGCGATTCAATGGATGCGAGCATGTACGCATCCACTGCCTCTACAACCACCTCCTTAACCGCGTGCACGTCCGCCGCATCCACGGATTTGACGACGCCGACTACGTCCCCGCCTCCTTCGAGATCTTCCAGCACGACGGACTTGAAGTTGACATCATCGCCCCCTTTAGAGTCTTGCGATCCTCATACCGAACTACTGCCTCTTGCAACTGGCAAGCAATCTGCAAAATCCGAGACCGCTCCTGCTCATCCCATCTCCGTGTCCAAGGATGAGTATGAGCACCACGTCCTTACGGCTGTCCGTCTATCTCCTGCTGTCTCGGGTCCATCCCACAAACATAACATGCCAGCAACCCATAGTCGCACACCCTCCTTACCTCACACTCTCTCGCAGATCAATACGGGCACTGACGATGAAAGGACTGGGCAAGTGCCGCCTTTGAGTCCTGTGGATACCGAGGAAACAACAACAAGTGCGAATTCATCCAGTGAAGAGGACGCGCCAAGCCGGGGGTTCAACAAGGGAGAAGAACAAGATGGCGCAGACGATGACGAAGAAGATGAAGCTCAGGTCGGTTGTTCATCCATGTTAACTAACACGCATGAACACCTTGTCCTGCAGGATTACAGGAGAAAGACTGCCCTCGGGGCTGGCGTCGAGAAAATCAGTCGACATGTGGACGTTGAGGCGCGGTAAGCGTGTGAGGTGTCCTCACGCGCGTATACGCACCGTCTGGAGATTGTTGAGGAGTGTGCGGAGCGGACATCCTCTCGTCCCTCTTCAACACATCCTTTATACAGAGTCTCGATACCCCGTCATCTCATCCGCGTTGTTCCGTGTTTTTTCGGACGACGAGGCCGGATGAAGTTGCTGACGTGTCATTCTTTTAAGCCCCGGTTGGAAACTCGCATGCCCTGCTCCCAGCTCCACGACAGCAAAGCAGCCACTCTACCCACACATTCGCATGGGCCCCGCTGGTTTCGGCGTATGTACCTTGTCTGTCGTTCCCGCGAGGAAGGCACGCCGCGCAGCTTGACTTGTTTCCCTCGTGTCGTCTCTGTTTGCTTTCATTTCGCATATTTGAAGTTTGTTTTCAGCCAACTCCACTCTTCCGATTCCAAGCATTTCACTCGTCGCTACAATGTTCCCATCTCCCATAAGCATTACTGACATCTCGCTCTGGCCTTGCGCCACTTTGATGAGACGTGTAGTCTCGCACATAATCTCTCATTCACACTATTATAACCTAAAGCATCGCGGAGTGCGCTAGTATATACTGTATCCTTACCATGCATCGTCGAGCCGGGATCGCTGTTCTGTCTCTTTTCGATTGATGAGATGGGGGAGGTATGATGCGAGGTACTGTTGATCCTGTCCTTTGAAAAGGCGCGTTCTCGTCGATTCGGATCAGGCAGAACCGATTATCGATTACTGACTCATCATTTTAGATTACTCTGACATCATATTCATATTGATGATATTCCATCTCTCCTCGCCATGATTGCTTTGCACCGTTTATGCATTGTATCAATTTCTTGCCATCCTCGTTCTTTACAGCAGACACTTGTTGATTTTTGGGAGGAACTCCATTCATTCACTTGGATAAGACACTTACTGCGCACTAACTCTATGTTTGACACGCCAAGAGCGACGTACCTGACCGACGCCATTAATGGTACCGAGGCAGTGATGCAGTGACAATGGGTCAGCAGAGGGATATTCGCCATACGTGCCCGCACGGACCTCGACGACACCAGACCGATGTGATTCAAAGCTGCCTGCGGTAACTTTGTAGAGACAATGATCGCGGGGAAACGCTAGTCTATATCCAAGTGCGTCCGCGTGCAGATATGGCCGCTGACACCAGCCTTTCTGGGCATGTCGGGATCACGTGGCCCCGAAACACGGCGCGCGAAACGAATCGACACACGCGGCCCTATCACCGATATGTCTGACGGGACCCTGATAGTAGACTCAGAGGTGGGCAAGGGGGGGAGGGGAAGTTACACGTTTTGATCGCGGGGCAGTAACTCGGAATGTTCGGATGGCCGCCATCACCTTTAGAAAGAGAGGGTGCCGCGTCAAGATCCTTGATGCGTAGCACAACCCGTCGGACAGTGCGTCCGCCGCCGGGAGGATCGGCACGTCAGCGGCCCCCCTAGTTTTTGGGGTGGACATTCCCGGTCTTGGCTGACGGCAGGATATGATATCTGCGTACGTTTGTTTTACAAGGCGGTGAGGTGGCACGGTAGGAGACCCCTGCGACCTTGAGCTCGGCGCAATCCGAAGGGAACAGGGGCTCATGAAAGCCGTCTTGACCTTGGCAGAAGCACACAATGTAGTATATGCCGCTGTTGCCAAGTGCCTAATGTTCCACGCCACACATCCCTTGGCTGTGCGATTCCACTTGCACGCACAGCGAAAGAAAGAGAGGACTGAGAAGTGGGCATTTCCGAGGCGTCTTCCTCTGCAGGCGTTGTCATGCATAGGCCGCCTGCTGGGTACAGTACAACAGCGACGTTTTTGCTTCCCCACGGTGGGGATGTCGTGCGGAAGGAAAGGCGGCTTACTCACCACGACCTATTACCCTTGATAACGCCAAGCGATACACGTTGAAGGTGGCGGCAGGCATACAGTGCTCGCCGTGTAATTCGGCCTAGTCGCCTCGCATCAGAAGGGACCCTTGAGCTTATTCCAGGTACGAAGACGGCAGACCAAATTAGTGAGCACCAAGCAAACGGAGAGTGTATAGGCCAAGACCAATCAGTATCATTTCAGGGACTGGGTATCAGGGCGAACG
>JBBPKT010000301.1:0-12757 GCA_038089395.1 Pulveroboletus frians | reverse complement strand
CAATTCATTCACTATTATGTAATGTGTGTCCAAGTCCATTTGCCTACAGTAGACAGAAAGTAATAACAACAACAATGGGATACAAGCTAAAAGTGATCCCCATATATGGCAATAATCAAGGATCTATCCTCATGGCTTCCAACTCAGTGACTGAGAAGCAAAACAAGCACATAGATATTTGCTGGCACAGTATCCAAGATTGGGTAGCTGAAGGGAAGATTGAACTTTTCTTTATTGAAGGTTCAACTAATCCTGCCAACATGTTCACCAAGAATCTTGGACACATTAAGTTTGAGTAGTTCCAATCACAGTTAGGTTTGGTCTTTTATGATCATTCACAGACTTAGACCATGTCCTATCTCTGTTTGCTTATGTGCCTTACTGGTTGCTTAGCAAGGGGGAGTGTTGAATGAGCTAAGACTTGTTCCAGCCCTGTTTTACAATAGTGTACAGTAGTATACCTAGTATAGTGTATTACATCAGCTGTACTTACATTTGGACTCAGTCATCTGAGTTTGAATCATTTCTTGATCCACTACCACTACCTTGTGTGAATATATCAACCAATCACCTGTGCTTATGTAAGTCCTACTAGCCTAACCTCTGTAGCTTGTAGTATACCACTTCAACACTAGTGATATCATCAAGTGGTCTGGACTGTCCATACTAGTTTGGACTTGTATGGAATCTTGGTTGGTTGAACTTGAGTTCTGCCAATGTGGCACAACTGGCACTCCAGGTTCTGCTGGTTTTGCTAGCACTACTGACAGAAGTAACTCAAATATATTCTGCCCACAACACTAGTCCTATTATATCTATAGCTAAATTTAAAAATTACTATAATGTACTATGGTGTGCTATTAGTCACTCCAGTAGTTTTCTAATTGGCTATGTAGGGCAAGTACAGTCGACTCCCTTATAACACATACCCTCCATAACACATACTCCCTCTTAAGACATACTGTTTTGGGTTTCCCGAGTTGGTTTGCAGTGATTTCGCACCCAAAACCCATAACTCCCTCATAACCAATAACAGATACTACTTTTATATGGTCAAAACACATACTTGTTCCTAGCTGGTGAGAAAAACTACCATATCAGGCATATATATTATATAATTATTTCATTTCACTGTCTCAGAATGGCAACTGCAGCCCGAAACACTGATCTCTTGCTACCGCTGTCACTATGAAACCTGTCGACATTCTAAAAAAGGGGCTAACAAAGCTTCGTGATCAGGTACATGAAAGATGAGCCAATCTCACAGCTGAATTGAAGGCTGGTCGGCCTATATCAGAGGCCGATGAGGAATGGCTTGACAGTGATGGAAATTTGATAGACGAAGAGCAAGTGGTGGATACTTTGGCTAATGCATCTGACTATGAGCAAGCTGTTGAGCAACTGGATTTTCATGGGAAAGCAGTTGTGAGGAAGCTACAGGAGATTGTTGGAGGTGGTGTTCCACTCAAAAAGCGAAAGCGTAAAGTGCTTTTAATTTTAATGATTCAACCTACTAAGTTGGAATCTTATAGGTCCTGATACTGCTGAGTCTGCCAATGTAACTCAGAGGGTTCATAAGTCTAAAGGACCTGATAAGAAGGAGAATGCCACTCTCGCACAGCGAATCAAAGTTCTCGATTGGTATCATTCCAATGGCAAGAATCAAGTAAAGATTGCAAACCACTTTCGTACGGTCTATCCTAGTCTACATCTGAAACAACCAAGGATCTCTGCGTGGATTAAGGATGAAGCAAAATGGCGAGCAGAATACGAGGCCAGTACAAAATTTTCCCGCACAGCCAAAAAAATCCGCCAGACACAGAATCCCGAGGTCACGGAGATGCTAGAGCTGTGGATATCAAAAGCGATGGCCGACAATCTTCTTCTTACAGGGGATGTTCTCCGTCAGAAGTGGAGACACTTTGCAAACCTTGCAGGTGTTCCTGACGATGAACGTCTTGGTCTTAGTGAGGGGTGGCTAAGCTGGTTCAAGGTCCGAAATGGCCTAAAGGAGATGAAGCAACATGGTGAGGCTGCGTCAGTAGCATCTTCAACGGTCGAAAAGGAGCAACTCCGTATCCAAGAGCTCATAATGAAACAAGGCTACCAGCTACGTGATATCTTCAATGCAGATGAAACATCTTTGTTTTTTGCGTGAGCCTTATCCTACCTTTGAAAGCTTATTAGGTCTGAATTAAACTGGACAGTATGCCTCCAGATCGAGGATTGTCAAACAAGCACATCTCTGGTATCAAGGGGAAGAGAAGTCGTCTCACATATCTATTTACGACAAATGCAGACAGCTCACAGAAACTCCCCCCGCTTATTATTGGCAAGGCTTACAAGCCATGCACATTCAACAACAGGACCAGTGCACAGCTTGGCTTCAATTACCGGAGTAATGCCAAGGCGTGGATGACATCCAGTATCTACCAAGCGTGGCTACTGGACTGGGACACCACACTCCGAAACTCAGGTCGAAAGGTCTTACTTTTCCAGGATAATTTTTCAGGTCATATTGTCCCTAGCTCGCTCACGAACATATGCATCATCAATTTTGAACCAAACCTCACCGCACATGTTCAACCAAACGACCAAGGAATAATTCGTTGCTTCAAAGCGTATTACCATGCCAAGTTCATCCATCACGCAATTGACCTTTACGAAGCTGGCATCACCCCATCCGAAATCTATGATATTAATCAACTCCAAGCTATGTGAATGGCTAATGACGCATGGGACGAGGTGGATACAACGACCATTCGGAACTGCTGGAACAAGGCAAAAATCTTGCCTGACGATAGTGGAGCCTTTGTCAGAACTTTTTTTCCACCATGGTAATGATACCGGCTTACGACCCCTTACGACTGCCTTATAAGTCATGCTAACCTTGTTCTGGACATTACAAGGCTCATTATAAGTCATTATAAGTGGCATTTCAATGCAAAAAATCACATAATTTTGTTAAATTTCCATTAACAGGCATTACAATGAGATATGATCTTATGGTAATATATGATAATTCATTACTATTTGTGCAAGAAATTTCCGACATTGCTACCAGCACCAACCCAACCCGCTCTTCCTATTTCATCTCTCATTCATCCCACTGAGCCGCCCACTGCCACAGATACTGTTTTGGATGCGGAAGGCCTTATCTCTGCTGCGCTGGATGATTTGGAAGCTACTGGCGTCCTTCAGCATTCAAACCATATGGATATTGCTGAACTTCTTAACCCTGTCGCTGAAGGACACAATATGTTGAATGCGACCGACGACAACATTTTCCAGGCAGTGATGGATGCGAAGATGGCGCGGGAGGCTGATGTTGGTGGTAGCAATGAGCCTGCTGACTCAGCAAACGATGCCAACACTTCTGGTGCAAGTGAGCCAGGTCCGACACAACAGGAGCTTCTACAAGCTGTCCTACTGCTGGAGAAACATGTAAACATGCAAAACGACTCGTTTTCTCACAAGTTTGAAGTGATGCTTGGGTTGTTTGGGAGGACAACACGAGCCCGTAATATGCAAGGAATGCAGGACCATAAAATAATGGACTACTTCGCTCGTAAATAGCTCCTCTACTTGTCATAGTCACTCTAATTATGTTGAACAAATTGAATTTTTGTCGACAGTTGCCATGGATAGCGATCTCTCCGACAACACATACTCCCTCATATCACATACCCCCATGCCTATCCCGAGGGGGTATGTGTTATAAGGGAGTCGACTGTATATACATCGCTGGGTGAATGAATTGTGATGTATTAATGTTGGAAGGGGACATTAGCTGATTGTATTGTATTTCCAGGGCGCGAGCATATGGTCCGTTGAGATAGTCATTTCGTTGTTATCGCTTTCCGTCGACGGCGTTCGCGAGGAGTGGGGTGATGACAAACATAGAGTACCGTGATGTGACTCACTCGGGCAGGGATGGTGCCAAATGGCGATGAAGAAATGAAGCGCGATGGATCGCGAAGGAGGATGTGAGAGCGATTGGACAGATGAATGTGGGGTAGATTGGGGATCTGCTCAAGGTGCTCCTATCCGTCATTCAAAACGCGTTCGAGAGGACGGAAGAGGATGATTGATCGCAGTGGTAGATCAGATTGTCGCTAGGTCAATCGCGGCAGAAATCGGGTCGGACGAGAAGCAGCGACGATAACGCCACCGTGACGGTGGGTAGATTGGCGCCGCGAGAGAAGGATGGTTGTGATCGGGGTGAGACTGGGCCCAGCGATGTCGGCGGTGCATCAGGATCAGTCTTGACGGACATGATGTGTGATGCAGGATGTTCGGATCTGGAAGAATGGAAAGGTCCCTAGATAGATTAGCGTCATGGGGGGGAATAACCGACCTATTCTGGGGCAGGGGTCGGTAAGGTTCGGGGTATGACCGGGTGGGGATAAGACGAGTGTTCGGTCGGGTACGGACGAGGCGAACATGTGCATGTGGCGCGTCAATAATCGGACGGAGGGCGACAACGGCGTGGTCTACGCGGACGGAAATGAGGGCAACCTGGACACGTTGCTACGGAATGTTTCGAGGGACAGAAGATGACATACCCTAAAGGAAATGTTAACTGAAGATCGCCGGGAGATGGTGCGAGGACCTCATTATCCTCGACACTCGCGCGGTGACCTCGAGCGACTGTACCGTTCATGGCCCCATTCCTTTAACTCCCCCCCTCGTCTTTCCTTCCGTTTGCCCACCAGGTAGCTCGCAATGGCCGGTTTCCTGCGCAAGAAAGTTACCAGAAAGACCGGCGATGCAAAGCACGTCGCTTCTTTCATTTCCTCTGCTCCCTCCGATGCCCCTCCTTTCCTTCCCCCCATCCTCCTCTCCTTGTCCCTCGCAGATCCCGAACTACCACGTGATCACCCGCCCCGCCCCCCCGCCGCATCCCCGCCCGCGGTGAGCCACGACGCCAACGACGACCTCGACACCGTATGGGACCCGTGGAAGGCGTACACGGATGTGGCGAGCGCACCTCGCTTAGATAGCCTCGTCCTAAGCGATCCTGCCTCTGGTGCGTTCGTTCGACCATCCCACCGCACCGTCTCATCGTATATAGCTCGTATTGTGAATGCGCCGAACAATGTACCAGTCCCTCGCACAACGCCGGTTGCTACGGCACCCAGTTTGCGTCAGATGTCCGCCAGGCAGGCCCAAGCTGTTCCGCAGCCGCCCCATCCAAAAGGCGACGCCCTTGGAAACCAGCCTCCTCCACAGAAACAAAGCCTGTCCACCCACCCCATCAGCTCTCCCACCGTGGTTCGCGGACAAACTGCCCCTGCGTCCAACTTCGACTTCGAAGAATCCTTATCTGCAGCCAACGTGACCTCAGTCGTCAATCAATATCGTTCATATCCCCCACCTCACACTTCTCCCGCACCTCCTTCCCAAGATACCCAAATGGTCATCCGACATCCTCCCTCGTCCTATCCCACTTACGATCTCACATCGCCACAGAAGCCTGGATCGAGTTCCACCCTTCCTTCTACTAATCGCCACACCGATGCACACCGGAGAGCGAACGGATCGTATGGCAGCGCTACGTCAGCCGGCTCAGTCCCTTCCCCTACAGAGGTGAGCCCGCCCCTCCTTTTCCAGATATTTTTAGTATGTCCTCTTCATCGATCCATCTCCGGGCCCACTGCGACCGGCGTCGGGAGTCCGGTTGTGGAGCTCGGTGATTATCCTGCCGGCGCTCTATGCGCTACTTACCTGATAGCCATCGTCCCGTTGACGTCTATCTGCGCGCTCTTGTTTGTCGCGCTTGACTCCGACTCACTCTCACCTCCCCTTGTATTAGGTAATCGACCCCGACAAACGCTTAGATCCCGTCGGCTCGTCTCTGAACAATTCACATTTTGTCCGTAATCAGCTTGGACCGTTACATGATATTTTTCAGGCTGACCTCTTATAAACCCGACAGGCTCAGCCAGCCAATGGCGTCAACTCACCCGTCGGCTATAACCAGCCAGCTCCCTTGTCGCGCACCTCACGTCCATTCACGCCCTCCAACGTCACCGCTCGCGTCCAACGTTCATCCACTGCCCCATCTGCCCCCTCCTCCACCTACTCTCGCGCACTCGCACGACAGCCATCACGCCCAGCGACCGCTGAGTCCCCAACGTCTTACGACATGCTTCGCTCCGGAAACGCACCGTCGGTGACACCCTTGCGCAAAGGGCCGCTGATCTTCTCCGCCATGTCAGCCATGCCACATTCCAGTATGAACAGGAACACACAGGTTCAGAACCCATATCCTTCTCCGCCCGCCGAGTACGCGTTCCACGAGGCTTCCCTTCCCTCACGGCGACCCTACTCCAGTTCTTCTGTGTCCCGAGGTACCGTTCAGGTCCGGGAGAGCCTAGGTGCCAGTCCAATCCTTCATCCAACTGAGCTCCCATCTCTGGTTCGTGTGTCGAGCAGGAGTAGTCTAGGTCGTGTGGCGATTGAGCGCACCCCATCCAATGTCTCCAGGGGTGATGCTAATTCTGATCATGCTCGGCCTCGGGTCCTGACCAAGGCACGTCTTACCACCCCTCAAAAGCCCAGTCCGCCTCCTTCGCACACGGTCCTTCCTGAGCCGGGTGATCATTTGTTCCTGGATGATGATCCCTTTGCAAGAGCTGAAGGCGTGAAGATGTTGAAGCCGAGGGCCCGGCCTTCTTCCATCAGCGGAACACCGTCTTCTTCCTCTCCTCCGAGTTTGCGCATGAGCAAGGAAGACAGTTTTTCGAGCGAAGATGGTCATGCCAAGATGCCGAGTACACCGCCCCAGGTTCCAAAGGCACCGTTGGTGGCTTTATCTCCCGACGACCTTATAACGGGTGTTACATCCACGCTTTCCAGCCCATCAATGCCCATCACGCCCGAAGATTACAAGTTTGCACGTCAGCAGCGCCGCGGTCAGTGGTTGGAAAAGGCGCCGCCCCCAGCTGTCGCAGAAGTGGTCGCAAAGCAGCTATCAATGGATCAGGAAGAGCAACTTCGCGAACCGACGCCCCCTCCAACATACTTTCCGATCATATCATTCCTGTCGGACGTGAACCTTCTCCCAATCCTCCTCTCGTGCTTGTCCTACTCCGAATGGCTTGCGCTCTACAGCGCGAACAAGCAAGTCCAAGAGGTGTTCCGGAGCAGAGTTCTCCGTGAATTTGTCCTGGAGCGTTATCTGGGTACAGTGGGCTATTTGAAATGGGATTATGAATGGGCAGAACCCGTCGCGTTATCGCTCAAGGTAACTGGCTCTCTCGACATGTTACGCATACTGACGTGATATGCAGGATCTCCACAACTACCTACGAGGTGTGGCGATGCCAGCACATCAGTACGGTCGACTTTCCAATACGTACCTCCAATCCAAAACAGTGGCTCGGGATATTCCGATGACTTCCGATACGCCTGATATACTCGCTTTGGCAAATACCACGCGGGCCTACACGCGGCTGGTTCTCCGTCTTCGAGCCCAAGCTGAGTCCGAGGACAGGTTCCTCAAGACGTTACAGTCGGCCGAGTCGACGACTTTGTCACGTCCGGGCGCGCGTCAACCCAGTGAGTCAAGCCGGGCGGGATCTCCGACGTCTTCCCACTCTCCCTCACGTACACATTCCAATGAGAAGAGCGATCGAAGCCCAATTTCTTCGTCATCAATGCGGCCGAAATTTAACTCGCCTCTCTACCGAGCCGGACGCGCACCGGTTTTGAGGGTCTTTGTACCTTCGCCCGATGGTAACTGGTTATCTGATGCGAGTGTTATGGAATGCGAGGCGGAATTGAAACGTTCGGGTATTCTCAAGCTCCTCCGGGTGGGCGATATCGTTTGGGATGTCGCTGTCGGGGACGAAGGGAACATCGGTCGACTGATATGGGATGGGCACTATCTCGTGGTATGCTTCTCTTTGCGTTCGTTCTGAAGAGCCGCATCCGACCCACCCCCTTTGCAGGATCTGGATTACAGGTTCTCCCGTGTGGGTGAGCTGTCGCCATATTTCCACAGCCTCGCATTCTCTCCTTCGTACTTCCATCGTGTCATTCGCATCGGTAGTTCTGCGACGCATAATCCCCATTGTAACCCCATTGCCTATGTTGACGTAAGTCCATGGGGCCACGAGATTGCGGCCAAGCTACAGTTGCTTCAAGACCGGGCCCGGACGGAAACGTACGTATTCTCACAACACGTTGCGTCTTTGCTCATGTTGTCACAGCCCGCACGGCGCATTGCACCACGTCGTTCGGTGGGTACACCGCTCCGCGTTCACTATCCGCCCTTCTGGTCCGCCTTCCCAAGGACAAGCTCACGCCCGTCCGCGTACCGCCCGCGTTCCTATTCCCAACGTCGAGGGATTCTGCATCGATCCCGGCTGGTACGGTACTGTAGTCCTCGAGTCGGAAGGGACGAACGAAGGTCTCGCAGATCTTCAGGCGCGCTGCGGGCCTGGCGTATTCCCGCCTCGAGCGGAGACGCTTGCCACCAAGATGCGGAATGAGAAGGAGAAGGAGAACAGGCGGGTATGGCGAATCTTGCGCGAGAAGAGGTGCGTGTTGTTTGAGTGTGTGTTGCGAAGCCGGGCTGACGGTGAACCGAACCAGCCGTCCCGGTGAAATATGGCTCCGAGCTGTGCAAGTCAAGGAACGACTGATGTAGACTGTGGACGGTGGTAGCAGTTCGCTTTGGACTCGTCGTTGACGCTTTGGAACATTCTTTTTTTCCCTCTTCATGAATATCGCGATATGCTCTGTGCCATTTGTTTTCTCTCGTTCTTATCTGGTCATATCCTGGAAGAGAAATGTGTAGTGTACTTGTCTACCTGTATTTTCGTTCGTTTAATGTCCTCCATTCCTTACGTCTAGTTAGATTCTGATCATGATGGCAGTGATCCTTACCGTACGAATGTCATGGTTGATTTTGTTTGCACGTGACTCGTCGCGTCGCGGTTCCCCCTGAGTCCCTGTCTGAATGTTCCTCTTCATTCATCGTCTTCATAAAATTCATCTCGCCCACCGCCCTTTTGCCCTTCGTTCTTGCAGCAGGTCTGTATCATCTCCCCCTCGGGTTTTCCATTCCACGGAAGAAGAATCAAAAAGAACGAGCGCACTCACACTCATGTTCCTCCCGTACGTTTTCCTCGCCGGAGCCTGCCTCCCACTCGTCTCCGCCTCGATCTATCCCATCCAACCGATCCAAGCGACGGTATGGTCGGCGGATCAACCGATGCTCGTTAGCTGGACCGAGGACTGGAAGTATCCGCAGCTGAGCCAGATGGGTCCAGTCGATATTTCGCTGTGGTGCGATACGGACGTAAGCATCTCCCCGCCCGTCTTCCCATGACGAAGCTGACGAAGCCGACGCCGATGTGATCATGGACGATGGTGAATCGCGATCGCGATAGACGTACCTTGTCGCACTCGCTTCGGGTGTGGATCCGACGACGAAGACACGTCAGGTCACGGTGCCAGGGTCGGTGTTGAAGCAAGGATCCAAGTAGTGAGTCTCCTTTCCTTTTTTTCCTTCTATCGGGGAGCGTGGAGTCCTCGGTGCCTACGTTGTTGTGCCTGTCTTTCCGTCGACGATGCGGTTTACGTTTGGACTCGGGACTTCTGATGAACGTCCGGGTTGATCGTGAGTATGGGAGGTGGGGCGACCTCCGAGGAGACATCGAGATCGAGGGACCCTGGCCGTGCCAGGGCAAAGACGGCGTAGGCGGGGCTGGCGCACCACAGGAGAGATGTCCATCTCGATGTCGAGATGCGAGATTGGCTGACGCCGCTCTGGCCGTGTTGGAATGTGACGCTCACGCTCGATGCTCGTTTGCCCCTCGCACCGACGCATAGCACGCTCCGGTTCATGACGCGCAAGCCGAGTGCGATGGTGATCTATTCGGCCGACTTTGCGATCGTACCTGCCAACACGACCGGGACGAGCACGGGGAGCGGTCGTACGGCGTTGGCGACGCAGAGCGGGATGGTCTCTGGGACGAGCACCACCGCGGGATCCTCGTCTTGGACCGCGACCACGATGGGCACGACAACGCTTCCGACCGGCCAACCGACGACGTCTTTAGGGGTGCCGTCGGGCACACCGGGGAGTGAGACACCCGGACGGGGACGCCCTACGAATGCGGGAAGGAGAGGGATAGACGTGGAGAAGCTCAAGTTTCAGTTTGTGTTTGTGATTTGGCCGGTGTTGATGGGGATTACGATGGCGTTGTGAGGGTGGACGATGAGATGTGTGAAGGGTGGTTTTGGACGTTGTTGTAGTTATACCTGATGAATTTGATGTGTGCCTTGGTGTCCTGCTGGCCTTTTTTGCCAGGCTACCTCTTTGAATGTGAAGGATGGACAAGCGCTCATAGGTCGTCGTCGTTTGCGGCGAGTGTTTGACTGCTTTCATACGATGATCATTAGATGACCGATCGATCGCGTGCCACACCGCCATTTCCAAGATACGGTGAGCGATGGTGTTATGCAGTGGGTCCAGCAAACGGCGATGGAACAGTCAAGACCATGCCCGTAGTGTTCGGAGCTGCGAGATCCAAGCTTTCTGTTTGTCGTTTGTGTTGTCTCCTCGATCGTTCAATGTGCTCGTTTCCTGATTTAGGCATGCACGTCAGTCTGATTGATTTCAAGCACCGACGACTACAACCACAACCACATCTCTGGCTGGCAGGTTTCGAAGACCATGACGACTACCTTTTTTTTTTTGGACACGTGTTTACTACGGCAGAGCCCTACACGATACACTGAGGCGGTCGACCTAGGGCAACCGGTACGACTATTTCTTGATCAATTTACAAGTATCTGTTGGTGTAATCCACAGGCTCGGCTTCCCGGTACGTTGATTTCATTGCCCAGCGATCTCATCCAGGGACCTTACGGGGGGGCATCATGCCTCGTTGCGAGATACTCGTCAGAGACGCGTATCGTACCGCAATGGACGCATTAAATAACAATATGGCACTTATTAGACAGCCCGGTTATTGGTATCGGTGAGTCCCTGACGAGCTTAGGCCCCGGAGTTGGACCTGAAGACAGTCGCTTGATGCTCAGGAAAGGCGTATTTTCCTCGTCTCTGATTTCTCGGGTCCGTTGTGATACAGCCGAGCGGTCTGCCCTTCCATGTGCTGTTCCAAGGTACTGCCCCTCTCAAGACACTCCCCGCTCCATGAATGGGACTTCGTGGGCTCTTTGCGATCCCCATACGGACGCGAACACCCAATAGCGTCTTCAAGGGTAGCGCACACAGACAGAGTTCGAACATGTGGGTACCGGAGACGGAGGGTTTTGTGCAAGTCACCTTATTCTGCACTTTCACAGGATCTGAAAACAGCCGGCACGTTTGTTGGCGGAGGATGGCAAGCGCATGATCTATCTTGCGAGGACATGTGATACTGAGGACTGAGCCTCGAACACGAGTGAGAAATTATCGGTCAAGACCGGCGCATGAAGGTCCTGTACCGTGGACACAAGCGCATACACGGGCAGATCGGTACTGACGCCGACGACCTGTCGTCCTTCTTTTTGTTATCGGTAGAGGGAACTGGATACGGAGGCGATTGATCGCGAGTCTTGTCGCATCTCCGTGCCAACACGGACCCTCTGAGTTGCTCGGGAGGGGACTCCAGGAAGCACCCGATCCATCCAGTTGGCCGCCACGCTCTGAATCAAACATGGGAGATGCATCATGCCACTGTTCATCTCTGAATATCTGAATCATGGTTCCAAGAACGATATTGTGCTGATACAGAGCTCGGACGTACACCCGCCTCACACTACAAGGGACTTGTGCTATCCCATACCCGCAACGCGTCAAGAACTGGGAAGACCCCATCCTGTCGGTGGCTCCTCCATGAATTTTCCTGGCATTGGCAGTCCCCCAATGGGAGTTGAATGCCACTACCGCGACGCGTGTATATCGTCCACGTCCGACCCCACGTCCGAATCCGTCTCAGACTCTCTACACCCATCCTCCTTCATCTCCTTTTCCGGGATCTTGGCAACGGAATCGTCAACTGGCAGGGTGAAGCCAACAAAGGGAAACGCACCGGTAATCTGACTAAAAACGCCGTCAACGTCGAACACGCTGCGACGATAAACACCGTCTTCAGACTGGCCGCATACGCGTCGCGAGCGGCGCGTTGCACCGGGTCACGCAGGACGGTGACGAGACTAAGGGAGTGACGGATATCGGTGATAATCTGTTTTGACAGAAGGTGGAAAAAGGGACATCAGTTATCGCGCACCAGCGAGCGGGAACAGTACGACGGACCTTGTCAGCATCGGGTACGTGAATCCGGCGATGCAGCTCAGTATCGAGACGGGACTGAAACACGGCGGAGGAGATGGCTACGCCAGACGTTTGTCCTGTACGCAGTCACATACAGTCATATCAGATGCCATCCTACAAACAGCCCTCCGCGTCCTCGTCGATCCGGAGGGCAAACGAGACTTACCGAGCCCTCTAAAGAGCTGTCCAAACGCCGTTCCAAACGCCATCTGAGATTCTATCAAGCTCAGTCATTATACACCTCTCGAGGCGAGACAAGGGAGACGACACACCTGACAGGTGTGCCTGCAATGCAACTAAGTGCCCCCCGGGTCCCAAAGCAATCAGCAAGACAGAGCACACAGTCGGCAAGGACGTACTCAACACCGTCTGAAACACTACCGCATTGCCAAGCCCGATCGGCATGACACTTAACCACTTTTGGACAAATCCCGAGTCTTCACGAAGGAAGACGATCGGGAT
>JBBPKT010000300.1:0-24386 GCA_038089395.1 Pulveroboletus frians | reverse complement strand
GGGATCGTTTTCATCATCCACAGTGCACTATTACCAGAGTAGGACACAAGTGCCAGTGTCACATGTGTTACAAACATTGCCGTGCTACAGGAGGGTGTGCATCAGAGGGGCATATAGCAAATATTGCCTACCAACTGTCTTCAGGTCAACACCTGCCACTGCTGGACCACCCGCTGTCATGCCCCTCTCCTGCAGGGGCCCAAATTTAACCTTCTGTCTCAATGTCCAACATTGACCCTGTGCTGGATCCAACCCCCATGTTACAACACTCATCCAGTCACCCTTGGTCCCCTTCACAAGGGCCTGATCTCTCCCCTACAGCTTCAACCCTTCAACCCAGCACTGCACAACTCACATGCTCCTCGGTGCCATATCCGTCAATGAACCTGCATTACACCTCTCAATTGCGGCCCGTTTGCATGGAACACATCACGCAAGTTCATGAACGAGCCGAGCAAAAACATCAGCATGACCAGGAGTGCCTACAGGACCGAAAGGGGGTTCAGGAATGTGTCATTGTGCTCAGTTACATTGAGGTACAATTTCCTTCGCCTATGCTTGCATTCATGCCATCCTCACCCTAAAGCCAGAACAACACAGACCCTGTCACTGTGGACTTACACGGCATGTTCACATACCCATACTTCAAGCTCATGCACTCGGTCCTTACTGACCTTGAGCTGGTAGATCCAGGAGAGACCGGCACCTGTCCTCCTATCCATTATTTTGACCCTGCGCTCGACATTTGGGTTAAGATGAAGGTTGACAGTGTGATTGAGCTCACCAAGCCTTTGCAGAAACTATTCTTCAAGGCCATGAATGTCACTTCCTACCCCAAGTTCAATCATCATATTCAAGTTGCTGCTGCCAGGAGCACTGCGCATGAACCCAACTTCCGCATCGCGCTCTCGCAAGAACATAAATCTGTCAAACAAGCATGGGCAGTATGCGAGATGGATATCCTGGAGCTCACATCTGAGGAGAAAGGTCACAGTGCACTCCAGCCATGCAATGCTGAGCCCTTCACATCCCCTCCCTTGCCTGACCTCCAGTCAAATGCACATATTTCTGCTGCCAGTGAGACAAGCTCTATTCCTGTGTGCACACCTTTCTGAATTTTTCTCTAGATGATATAATCTCTCTTTACGATGATGAAAGCATTGACCTTGACTGGACCCACCCAATTCAGACACAGAAAACCATGTGCCTCGTTCCTGGTGTGGATCCCACTCTTGCAAGATTCCCTGGCAGCTTCTATGCAATCAATGTTCATGCTGCGTTATGTTTCAAGCCAAGGGGTAAGCTTACAATAGAGACTCAATTTCAGATGTTTTTTCAGCTGCCATGGAGGCCATCAACTTATTACGATCACAAGGCACGATGGCTCCATGCACCACGCGATGCAAGAGATCAGGCCCTTGTGGCAGGGTACACTGACGCTGGTCACTATAGCCTTTTCTTGGTGGCTCACCCTCCATGGGATGCACAGACTAAGGCTGCCAAGTGGAAGATGCGTGCTGGAAAGTTCCTCTTTTGAGTGTAGTAGATTTTTGTTGCAGGCTCGCAATGTAAATGTATTGTGTACATACAATGATAATCACTGCGGAAACAAAAAAATAGCCAGATGTTAACTGTACCTGACTGTTGTCTTTAACCAGACTCAATCTCACCATGCTTTGTAACTATACCTTAACCAGACCGAGTGAATATTTTGACACAAAAGCACCCAAACTAGACTGTAACCAGACACCAGATGGATCCGATCCCCCCAATCTCAACATCGTCTGTTACCTTTGCTATCTAACCCTCAACGCGATGCCAGATTTCGACCAGCCAGCTATCCAGACATCTGGATTTTATCCTTGGCTCTAAGGTGACCCGACCTGCCCTAACGACTGATAAATTCTCCTTCTCCCTTCCTCCCCTTCTCTTCCACATCTTTCACGATGCCTTTTGTACCAGAGAAGGCGCTGTTCTGTGTTAGGTGAGTTATCTCATGCCAGAGCCTCTTCCAAGGATAAACTAACCTGCTCTTAAGAACCTAGCTTGTGTTTCTGGAGAGATCTAGACTCAGCCTCTGTTCATAAGAGCCCGGACCAGAGTCATGCTGGCAACAGTAAGATATTTAGTCTTGTTCTTTTAACCTAGACGAATTAATTCACAATGTTTTTTGATATAGGCTGGCCATTTAGGAGCATAGCAAGCTCTGAACCATGTCCATTACGCATTCTAGGCGATACACCGACCCCAGTGCCTTCATGAGCAGCACCGTTTGGACACGCAGCAAACTCTCCCAGCCCTGCAGGATACATAGCAGCGTGGATGGGGGGAGAGGACAAGCAGCGAGCGCAGATACCATGCAGGTATTTTTTTGTATGGGACGCAAATTTGGTGCTTCCTACAGCAATCTACCTGTACCATATCCAGACCCAATCTGAAGTAATTCCGATGTCTATCTGGTCAAGGGGGTATCAGGAACTAGGGACAAACCAGATGTATGGTTAATGGACAGAGGGATAGCTAGACACTATCTGTACTCAGGATAACGAAAGCTTGTCTTTTTCGAGGTCCCATTCGCCAGAGTAACCAGCGTCGTGTTAGGTCTACAAAGATGTTTCTTTACAGACTAAATCTGGATGAGACAAACACAGTATCCAAAATCTGGTTACCATCTTGTCCAGCCTGCTATCTATACGTTATCTGGGGACAGATACTTTTTTGTTTCCACAGTGAATGTTCTGTGTTATTGACTGCCAGATGCTGTCAGAGTCTGGGGACTGTTGGAGAGACTGTACCAGACTGCCGCACGCTGTGACTACAGCAGGCTGCACTGGATTGTTAAGTGATCGGACTCCATCAGACTCCACCAGACTCCTCACAGACTATCCTGGACTGGTAATTGAATGACAGACTCCGCCAGACTGATCTAAGACAGACTCCCCCGGACTCCTCATGGATGTCATGCACACCAGAGTGTGCTTGGATGCCACCAGATGCCGAACCCATGGCATCATTATCTGTAGTCAACATGCACATTGCATTGCAATGCTACCGCTGTACATGATATGTGAGTATATAAGAGGTCTGTGTGCCCAACATACACCCCGCCCCCATTTATACAGTCGCTACCCTACCTACCAGTGAAGTGAGTGGTCAGAAATATTGCCATAACTGTCCTCACTCACATTACCTCAGTGTCAACGTCCTTACCCTCTCCACCATCTTCCCCCCCACCTGTGCAGTGGCAAGAGCCACAGATTTTCTCTGTGTGGTTCTACCAAGATAAGCCAAGCTATGGTCGTGTATGCCTGGGTTGTTATGAGCCTGTGCGCTGGCGTCGCTGGACAACACCAGGGGAGTTCCTCGGTCAGTGGTTTACTCAGGTTGTGGTTAGTCCCACTATATACCATGGTGTATGCTAATGTCAGGCAGTGCTTGGGCAACAGTGATGATTGTGATGAACACCAGTGGGCGCTTGGGACCACCAGTGATTTTGGACCAGTACAGCTGTCCAATGGATGGTCCAGCACAGATGGGCCAATCCTCTGGAACCACGAAGTCATATCGCTCACATCTGATTCCAGTTCATCTGAGGAAGATGAGACTAACCTTGCTCACCAAACGCAAAGTATCAGTAGCCATAAGGGCAAGCATCATAATCTGCCCACCATGTCTTGGTAAGTGTCTACATTTGTCATCAGCAGTTCACCACTTATATGGCAGTGTTGAACCCTAGACGTTTGGGCAGAGCACCCGGCCAAATTTCATCGTGACCGCCCCGATGATAATTGTGAACGAATATGGCCATTTGACTTCTATGCAAGCGAGATTGATGCTGGATTCAGGCTATGTCAAGAAAAGGTGAAAAGGTGGCATTTGGTGCAGCAGGCATTTGAAAAGCACTTTGGTGCCAAGTTTGCAAAATCAACATTTTATGATCATTGGTGCCATTGGATGAGTGTCACCTCATCGGTACATAGGCAATACATTGACTATGGACATAGAGAGGAGGGCTGGTGGTCATCCTTTTTGCAGCAAGAAATCAGAGGTAATAGACGCATGGGACATCAATTCTTGCCTTAGGTTACATTTCTACAGGTCACATATAGCTTTGTTCAGATAGATCATTGTGTAATCCCTCCACAGGTATACATTTCTGACAGTGTTTACAATAAAGTGTGTTACAATAAAGTACGCTACTCAAACGACAGAACAAAAGTACTAGACAGGCCAATTAGTAGGTCAAAAACCTTGTGTGTCAAGCTTAGCCTTGGTTACATGGTTACAACAAAGTATCATTTGGTCCAGAAAAAAATCGTACTTATCCACCAACATCTCCCTGCAAATTGCATGATAGCCGCCGATCCATACATTTGTTTGCTCAGCGATGGAGGAGTTGAAGAACCAACTGTTTCCATCAGGGCCTAGTAGCTTGGGGTAGGCAGCAGGATTGCAATGCTCTTGACAAAACGTGTGCATTTCTTTGTGTTTGGACTTGAAATGAAAAACGATGACCATAAGACTGATGGTAGCGAAGTATGGATCTGACTTAACATGTTGAGCGAGCGAACAGTTGTTGTCGAAAAAAATGTGGTCGGGCTTGATGGCCTTGACATGAAACGTGCACTTGAGGAATTCCTGAGATGATAAGACCCCCTGAGGAACAAGATAGGACTGGACTCACCGCAACACTTGTTACACCTTCTGCACCAAACATGGTGTCACGAGCGAATATGATGCCACATAGGGCAATGGCAAGTTGTTCGTTATGAGTCCTTGACCGAGTGAACTTGGTGCAGACCTTTTTTGTGGTGGGAGGAGCAAGCAGTGCGTGTCCTTCATTACCTTCAGTGCAATCCTCAGGTGCAATGCGCCCATGAGCATCGATGGAGAATAACTCCATGTCATTGTCAAGGTCAGTCAGCTGTGAGAGGGCGCGTGTGTTGTTGGAATGACCAGGCAGATAGGCTTGGCAGGCACATTCGAGACAGTTGTGAAGTTGAAAGCAAGATTGCCCCTTGTTGTGGTGGAGGGCCTTGATTTTTTGATGTTCAGGATTGGTGCATGTGAGGGAGTTGGTGGCAACTGTCTCATTGCAACCTACAATGGCACAAACGGTCTCAAGGGTTGCATGCAAGGGACAAAAACGGTCCCTGCTGCTGTTCAGCAGGATATGGCAGTTGTGAACGCCACAGCAAGGATGGCCAATGCACACACTGTTGGTGACGACCACAGAGCATTTGCGGTCAACTGTCAGGTTAAGTCAGGATAGAGTCAATACAGTGATGAGTGAGGAACTCACTTGTGCCGTCAGGACCATAAAACCATCGTGTGCACTTGTCGCAAAGGTGGGTCAACTCCGGTTGCCCCTGGATGCACATTCGTTGATTGCGTGCCTGAACAAGGTCACTGAAGCGGTCCTTCTGGTCTCCGGTGTGCTTGACAGTGAGATACTCTTTGTGCTCAGTGGCATCTTCAAGTAGGGAGTAGAGTAGAAAGGCTGACCAGACGTTGTTATATCATATATGTTGACCTAATTATTTTTCACTTTCTCTTCACTTGTTGACCGGTCATGTGACCAGATCACATGACACAGTCTAGACCATGACATCATATGATGTCATAACACATGGTCACCTCACTCTTTTAATTACCGTCACTATGCTTCCTCATCACAGAACTCTCCCACACCCGTAGGATATCACTTACCATAGATAGCATACTTTCACACCTTATCTGTAGCACAGCTTGGTCTGTGCGCATCCCTCTGTAATATATAAAGAGTGCATCCTCAGCTGGTATCCCCAGCTTTGGCCACTTGTTCCTTGGGTTGAAACCTTGGATGATAAGTGTATTCCTTCGCTCTCATCTCTTTTTGCAAGGCTTTACAGCAAGCCTTTAGTCGCTTGGCTTCAGTGTTTGTGCTCTGCATAACAGACATGCTCAGATGAGAGCATGAAATTGAATGCCCACTTGGCAGGGGGTTCATTGGACCAGGACATCGACGTATTGTAGAATTTGGCGCATGCGGTTGCAGAGGTACTACACAGCAGATTAGCCAAGAGGGTGGTAGAAGTGAGTAGACAAACCAGGAATCCATCAGTGTCATCCACATTTCAATAACTTCTGTTCAACAAATTGATGCTCGCTGATTTGCAGAACATCAGGGATTCCTCCATAGTATATCCATTTGCCCTTTCGAATGCGAAAGTTGTGGTGATAATTTATTTCACACACTGCATATACGACAGATAAACCTTGACAAGACAGATATACTGAATAAATGGGAAGTGGACCGTTGGTGACAGTGTAGAGGACACCTTGGCACTGTTCAGCATGCACCATCTGCATGTCTTTTGTGGTCCGAGGACAACTGGGCACTGAGCAATATTAACTCAGGGGATAAAGAGTGCCCCAGGCTGTTAAGGTAAGGTGAGTGTGCAGAAGACTGGTAAGAGGGACACACTGAAGCTGTGAGATATCCCATGGTCATGAAATGCCATGATAGATGGGGAGAGTATTGAAGTCATCTGTGCGTCGTCCCAGATGGTCTTCCTAAATGTTGACCAGCATGTTTGCACAGTAGGGAGGGAGAAACCACATGCGTGAGATAGGAAATGTTGGGCTGAGTTCGGAAGAACGATGGGAGGGATTGATGAAGGCTGGTTGGATGGCTGGAGAAGGAGGATGTCGTTCTTGAGGGCAGCAGCGATGGAAAGAAAGAGAAGGAGGGAATCGAATGAGATCGATTGGAGGCATGGATTGGCAGAGATTATCATGGACAGAGTGACCAGATCCATGACTAGTGATGTGATGGGGACAGGGATTGATGTGGAGGGGCTTGATCGTGTGGGTGGGGCAGCTGGTGTGTGAGTTTGTGTGTGGGAAAGAGGCGGGATGGTGGGCAGGCAGGCACGCAGTAGATGACGATAGGCGGGATGATTGGCACGCAGTTTAATTGCCACTTAGATTGGCTTTCGGCATGGTGGGTCTGCTGAAGATGTGTTTGGAGATTCGGATATGTGAATGTTCGGAAAGTTCAATTCCCTGACTTTTTGCTGATGCCAGGGTTGCAATGACCTTGTGACCTGCTGAGGTAAGTGTAAGGGGCAGTAGCCCCTGTAGATACTAAATGGGGTAATAACCCCTGATTGTGTACTTACAAGCACATGTGATATGAGGTAATCACATGCGCAGTATGGAGATAAAAAGGAGAGGCCCATCCTGGTGACAGGCCAATCCTCATATTACTTCTATGTTACTCATCTGTGAATACCACTTGGTACACTTCACCAGTGTGAGTAAGGAGTGAGGACAGGGTGCAGAGCACCCAATACAACAACCTTACATGTGTATTCATGATGAGTCGCATAGTGACCCACAGCCAAGCAAAGTCAATGGTGACCAGACTGTCAGGATGAGGGGAAAACCCCTCAATGGGTAGCTCACAACTGCCCAGGACTCCTGAGGAAATCCTGAGGGATCCTAAGGTCATCAAGAAGGGGGTAAAAATCCCAACAATGGGCCAGACACTGGGACCAAACACAGAACCTGGGCCTAGCACTGCAGTAGCAGAGGAGGCACAGGCCTCCCAGATGCTGAGCAGTGTCAAGGACAGCAGAGGAAGGGCAGCGGAAGCTGACCCTACCCTCATGAGCCCATTGACCCTACAACCTAAGAATATCAACCATTCATTGACCTTGCTGGAGGTGTCACCAGGCCTGAGGGCTGAGAGCCCAATTATATGGGCCTACATGGGGGCATGTCGCCCCTGCTGAGGGACCAATCCAAGGGAGATGTACCCATCGATCCTGGAACAGCCCTTGCCACCATTGACGAGTTCCTCACAGACATGCAATGTCAATGGTTGAGATATGATGTGGGACCCAAGGGGTTCCACAATCACAGGATAAATCCCAGGCAGCATAATGCTGTGATGCTGGAAAGATTGCAATGAAGATTCACAGATGAAGATGGGACAACTGACTGGGCAGCCAGCCTGGTGCCCATCAAGATGGACCTATTGTCCCATAGTGAGATGGGCAGCCCAGTGAGGTGAGGGATGGTGACATCCCATAGCCAAAGTGCCCCTGCCAGTCACACAATGACAGAATGGGGCCTCACCCCTAATATGCTGAATCAACCAGCATACCTCTCGGGTCGGGAGATTGTGCTGTAGCAGCAAATAATGCTGCAGGGGATGGCCGACTGTCCAGTAATAGACCCATTCAGGGAGACTGGTCATGATGCCAATGAGGGCTGACAACCTACCTCATGCCAGAAGGGACAACCTCATAGGTGACGTGATGCAGAGGAGGAAGACCCTCCACTAGGAGGACCCCTCGACAAGGGACCCCCAGATGATCCAAATAATCCAGGGGATCCAGATGACAGCAGTCAAACTGATGGCCAATCTGATAGCCATTCTGATGAGAGAAATGGTGGGGGTGAGCCTGCTGGATGACACCATTGTTAAAACTACCTCAGGGGATTCACCCCTGGTAACGCATGCTACATGGATTACATGCAGCAGCGATACATGCAGTGTATATGGGAACAAGTCGGACAACCGACCAGCCCAGTAGAGCCTGAGGTGAAGGTGATGAATCCACCCAAACCTGGGAAGTACAGAGGTCAGGATGACCTTGAGAAATTTGACAACTGGCTGAGCCAGTTGTTGAAGTACTTCTACACATTCAAGGTCACCGGACCAGATCACAATGAGGATTGTGTACTGTACACAGGGTTGTACTTGGAGGACCTGGCCTCCCAGTGGTATGACCAGGAGGTTGAATCACTGGATCGAGCAATCCAGTTCTGGTCCTTCGAGGACCTAATCACTGGGCTGTTCAAATGCTTCATGCATGAGGCCTCAGCACAGAACATAGTGGACCAGTACGACTGTACAAGGTTTTCCCCTGAAAAGGGGGCCCTCACCTTCTACAATGACCTCAGACATCGTGTGTACCAGATGGTACAACCCCTGGATGATTATTCATTCAGGAGGAAGTTCCTCCATGGATTGCCCCACATGATTATACAAAGTATATTTGAGGCTTGCAGTATATCCACTGAACACTCCGGCATTGAGGAAATCCTCGAGAAGGTCCAGCAGATGAAGACTGCCCAAAAGATCATTAGCCTGTATATGAGAACGAGCCACTTTGGCTCTGGGGGGAAGACCCCTCAAGGATGAAGTGGTTCATACCCACAGGGAAAGAGGGCTGAAGGGGCCTCGAGTGATGCGCACAAGTTTATATGTCGTGAAAATACACTGTACTATTGAAGGATGGTTGAATCGCCCAAGACTATAAGTCTGGGCAAGACAGGAGTGGGTGCTCTCCAGTCAAAGGGTCCAATGACCCAGATGAAAGGACAGTTTCAACCACCAGATAAGGGGAAGATGCAGGGCATCACCTACTTCCATTGTGGTAAGGAGGGCCATATGGCCAATCAATGTGATCAACCTTGCAGGGATCTACCACCAGTGGGAAAACCATGACTGTATTCTATAAATGTACAAGAAGACGAGGGAGATGAACCCCTGACCAACAATGTTGATACTACACTCAACCATGAGGTAGCAGCCCCTGCCAACCCTGAACATATAGCAGAGGCTACTGAGAGGGTCAATGACAACCCTGCCGATGAAGGACAGGCAGTTGATGACCACTTCAAGCTGTATTTAGAGTGCTCAGACATCCATGAAGATGATGAACCCATTGCCTACTTGGGTGCCATGTATGACCCACTGGATGACAACCAGTCTGTGCAGTGTGTGGCGATAGAGATCGCCAATGGGGATTCACCCCCTTCGGGCCTTGGGCTACAAGGGGATGAGGACCCCTGGCCAAGATGGACATGGTCCCCAATATACAGGGTGATCCATGAGGGCAGTGACTGCCTTGAGTGCCAGCAACATATCACCCATATCATGGCTGATATTGATGAGGGAGATCCCTCACTAAGCACAGCCTAGTCATACCCATCTGAGCATGCTTGATGGGAGTATGACCGGGGCTGGGATGAGTGCGATCATGCACAGATGATAGGACACAGCCTCAATATCAACTGTGTTCACATGGCTATGGCTGAACTCATGAAACAAGTTCACATCTTTGAGGGATACCAAGTATTCCTTGCTCGGAACCTCAGATCCAAGGCAGTATGGGCTCGCCCATGTGCCTCATTTACTGGGCAAGAGGTTGTCACATCATATAATATCATCATAGAGGAGCTCATAGAGCGATCCCCACTCCAGATCAGGATGTATCTGGATGACCTAGTGGTTGAGACCACACACGGGTCAATGGTCATCCTATGGGATGGACCACCTGATCTCATACAGGTGCAGTTGGCTGCACTCGATGTAGCACACCAGAGTGCGATGGGGGAAGTTAACCCCCATTCCTTCAGGTATGCAATGCATACACAGATGGGGCCTAGGGATAACCCCAGTATGCGATCAGTGATTGCACTGGCACTATGCGCATGTGTGACAGCCTGGATCACTATCAATGGGTGTCCAGCCTACACAATGATCAATACTGGTAGTACTGGCAATTTTGTGAGCCCTGCATTTGCAAAGGTCACCTGGATGTTTTAGCACAAGAAAGTGAGGAGTGGTCCTAAAGGATGCCCAATAGCCCAAATGGTGGAGAAAGTTGTTATGGTTATTATGGGTAGAGGATGTAGTGCAGTCCAAAGGTAGTCCGTGATTATGTAATTGTGGTGACTCTATGACCACACTATGTTTGTAATAAGGTGCACATGCAATATGCGACAACAGGATGGAGGTATACCCCCTTACACAACAGCTCATGCTGCAACTGGGCTACATAGGCAGCTGCTCAAAGATCACCCATGGAGGTGATTCTTCTGTTGTCATTGGCGAATTTACTGCCTGCACATATTTTGATGTAGCTAACATTGATTGCTATGATTGTATCCTGGGAATACCCTTCCTATGACAACACTGTGCTGTTGTCAACTTCGCATCTAACTTGTGGATTGTGGGGGGCACTACTAATCCTCATCTGGTGCTAGGGGCACCCATTGCCCTAGCACCACCCTGATCTCCCACTGACTTTTGCGCCCTACGATGGTGTCAACACCTTGTGAGGGCTTGAAGAAGGAGGGGAGGGGAAGTAGTATAAAAACTACAAAATTAAAAAACATGAATGAAAAATGACTGCAGCTCGCAGTCATGAGATTATGTGAGGAGGATATACCCCACCTACAGAACCAATAGTTCCAGAAATACAAAAGTTGACTGGGAGAAGTGAAACAAGCACTCCCCCCACTGCAGGAGGTGAACCACCAGATCCCACTTGTCAATGAAAGTAAGTAGTATGCTTACCACCTTCCATGCTGTGCAGATGCACTGAAGCAGCAACTGTTGGATAAAATCTGACTATACACCACTGTGGGCTGGTGGGTAATGAAGAGCATCCCACAGGCTGCCCCAATGCTATGCATCCCAAAGAAGAGTGAAAAATTGCAGACAGTCATCAACTGCTGCAAGAGAAAGAATAACATGGTGAAGGACATAACACCCTTCCTGGATCAGGACCAGATCCAAATGGATGTGGCCCAAGCAAAATATCACTCAAAGATTGACCTGTCCAATGCATATGAACAGGTCCAGGTGGAGCCAGAGGACGTCTGGAAGACAGCCTTCTCCACCATATATGGGACCTTCATAAGCCAGGTCATGCAGCAGGGGGACTGCAATGCCCCCATGATGTTTCAATATCTAATAATGGTAATCTTCTGAGATCACATCGGACATTTTGTATATGTCTATCTGGACGATGTATTCATCTATAGCGACACATTGGAGGACCATGAATGGCACCTCCAAATTGTGTTTGAGATGCTGGTGAAGGCTGACTTCTACCTTGAGGAGGAGAAGTGTGACCTATATGCCGAGAGGCTAGATTGCCTTGGTCATTTAATTGACCAGAAGGGCATACATGCCAATAAGGACAAGATATCCTGCATCCAAAACTGGAGAATCCCTTGTTCGCTGAATGAGGTCCAATGGTTCATTGGACTGGTAGAATATCTGACACAGTTCATGCCAGACATGTTGGTGTATACTACACCATTGACCAGGATTCAATGGAATGGACATCCATTCCAGTGAAGGGAAATCCACAACTGATGTTTCCAGATCATCAAAGATCTGGTGTGTAAATTCCCTATCCTCAGGCCAATCAACCCAAGGAAGGATGAGTCTATATGGCTCATATGTGATGCCTCCCTATACAGGGTGGGTGCACTATATGGGCAAGGGCCTGATTGGAAGACATGCAGGCCCACCAGCTTCATGTTGAAGAAGCTGAGCAACGCTCAGCAAAACTATTGAACTTTTGAGCAAGAAACACTCATGATCATTGAGGAACTCCTCAAATGGGAGGACAAACTCCTCAGCTTCAAATTCATGATCGTGACTGATCATGAGGCACTCAGCTACCTCAAGACACAGCATAAGCTGTCTGGTAGACAAGTCTGATGGCTTGACTATCTGTTGTGATTCAACGCTACCATTGTCTATGTGAAGGGTTCTGAGAACCTTGTAGTGGACTGCCTGTCTCACTACTATGAGAGTGAAGGGGGCAATATGGCCTCCAATGAGGAGCTGGACTGGGCAAGTGCCAATGCCCGGTTGGATCCAGAGGGGGATGATCTTTCCCTTGACCGATGGCAAGAGCTAAAGCTCACCACCATCAGCGAAGTACCATGACAGAGCTCACATCTGAAGGAAAAGCAGGAGAACCACCTAGTGGAAGCCCAAGAAATGGCTTTAGCCACAGAAAGAAGAGTTGAGAACACTCCTTGTGCTAGCATGGAGGAGGATCTGTTGATTCTCGAATCTGCTGAGGCCTCCAGGGCCCCAGCCATCTTGTACAGGATTGTGCCTGATTTCTTGGATGCTATCCATACAGGATACCAGGGCGACACATTCTTCTCAAAAGTCATATCTCAGGTGGGGCATCACCCATGGTTCCTTACACAGGAGGTTCTCCTTTACACGAGAAATCATGGCAAGGAGGAGGTACATACTATGCCTCCCACGAGCTAAGTACAAGGGTAACACAGTCACCGCCCTGGTCATTGACCAGGCACACAAGACACTGGGACACTTCAGGTCTGTCATATCCATCCCAGCCCCTGTCAACTCTGGCCTCTGAACCCCTACTCCAGACCTCCCCACTTGGACTTTGTCACTTTCATATCAGACTCCGTTCTCCTAGTATTGGACTTCCCTCGCTTTCCTTATTTAGTATTCCCTTTATACCTTTGACCCTCCATTCCCTAGTTACAACCCCTAGTCTCATCCCTTAGACCCTTTGCCACATCATATGCTCTTACTATGTATGTTCCCTGTCTCCATATGCTTCCATTTACCCGATGTACCTTACCATATGGTCCTCCATTCCTCCGTCCGAATTCCAGACCAGACTTTCATATATAAACCCCCTGTACTCCATCCTTATACCTTAGTATGAATATTGAACTAGTCACCTCCTGTCTCTTGTCCGACTCCCTTCTCTCCTACCCCCTACTCCTCTCCTATGAAATATGAGAACAGAGCCTAGGCAAGGGTACAACACATAAGTCCTGCACCAACGTCCTCCTAGGTACCTCCTTGCTGCTCCGAACTCTGTTCATCCCCTTCATGAACTTCATATACTAACTCTCAGACCTCCGATCAGACTTGAGTCCGGAGGACCTGGACTTGACAGTATATTCATACTCACCCTTGTCAAGGCTCATACTCCCTCTTGTCAAGGTTTATTCTTTCCAACAGTTTTCATGTCTGCACGCACAAGACAAACCGCCTAGTGTGAGCAGATCCTGCAAACTACCTTTGGCAGTTCTTATGGGGTCCCCGGAGACTTTCATAGCTTCTCTGCACATACAATGGTTACTGTGCCCTCTATCTCTGAGGCACATAATAGATAACCCTTGTCCCCACTAACACCTCTTCTGCTTACCCTCAGCCCCGAACTTCCTCTGATGGGTTTTCAGGAATGGGACGATGAGAAATCTGTCCAAGTCCAACCTGGCACCCTGATGCCTTTGTGCAGAAGAAGTAATGGGGATGACCCAGGTGGAAACAACTCCTCTAGCTCCTCTGATGTGGACTCTGACCAGAGTTCCTCTGCCAGGCACTTCCCCGACGAAGATCACCCCAAAGATGAAGAACGCAACCAAGTCTCTCTCGCCTATGAACCCTTCACTCAACTTGCCAATGCCATCAAGGGGATGACCTGCCAAGCACTCCGACAATGGAAGACTGAAGGCTCTAAGTCCAAGATCTGGGAACCTGACCCGTTCAATGGGACAGACCCAAAGAAACTCCATCTGTTCGTTGTTCAGTGCAAACTCCACTTTCAGGCCAACCCCTGGACATACTGCAAAGATCAGATGAAGGTAACATTCACTCAGTCCTACCTCAAGGGGACTGCACTCAAGTACTTTGAGCCAGATCTCCTCAGACTTGAAGCACCTATCCTCCGACCGCTATGGATGGACAATTGGCATACCTTCCTATATGAGTTACAATCCAACTTTGGATCTCACAACCCCGTCGCAGATGCCGAGGCTCAGCTTGAGTGCCTCTAGATGTGTGACTTGCAGCACATCTCCAAGTACATCGTCAAGTGGAATCGACTTGCCAGCCAGGTCTGAGACTGGGGCCAAGGAGCTCTTTGACAGAGCTTCCACTCCGGTCTCCTGGATCACATCAAGGATGAGATCGCTTGTCAAGGCAAGCCCGACAACCTCCATGACCTCCACACTCTTGCCCAGCAAATTGACCACCAGTATTGGGAGTGCAAGGATGAGATCGCCCACACAACCAAAGTCTCTGGTTCAAACTCCAGCACTTCCAGCTCCACCTCCACCCCTAAGTCTTCCAACTCTGGTAGGGACAATTTGTCTGCTGCCACCACCTCCTCCTCTTCCTCTGCCAACAAGAAGAGCAGGACCAAGTCCACCTAGGCTGACTCAATCTCCACCAAGTTAGGCAAGGATGGCAAGCTCCTCCCTGAGGAGCAGCAGCGCCATCTAAAGCTCAACTTGTGCCTCTTCTGTGGCCTTGCTGGACACTCCACAAAGGAATGTCCGAAGAGCACCTCTAGAGATGCAAAGGCCCGAGCAGCTGCGACAACTCCTGCTCCAGCCTCCTGCTCCACTTCCTTGGAGGCAAAAAAATAGAGTGCAACTCCCCTACAGCATAGGTTGGGAGTCATGTTAAGCCCGACAACTGTGCTCCTCTGACACTCCGTCTCAATACATCCTCTCTTTCAGATCCGAACTCCCTCTGCCCAATAGTTTCTCTTTCTGATTTTCCAATCTCCAATGTACCAGTACTTGTAGACTCCAGCTCTACTCATTGTTTTATAGACTCTACCTTTGTAGATAAAAATAAGTTACCTACATACTCCGTCCCTATGCTTTCCCTCCACCTTTTCAATGGCTCCTCCACCTCTTCTATCTCCTCTGCTATAGATCTCCAATTGTCCTTTGCTTCAGGAGCTTCCACCTCTAAAATATTTTATGTTACCTCATTGGATCCCTCATGTCATATAGTTCTCAGACATTGCTGGCTTGCCCGTTGCAATCCATTGATTGATTGGGCTACGAACAGCATCTCATTCCGAACTGACCCCACAGGTTTTCCAATCCTGACATCGTCCTCCACCCCTCTGGAGTCAAGCTCTGATGCTCCTCTGACTCCTTTGTGCAAACCTTTGCCAGAACCCCTGGATTCTCCCACAGCACCCAGACTTCAGTCCCCTCTGGTCTCCTTTGTCAACACCGCCACCTTTCACCAGGCCTGCAAGCTTGAAGGATCAACACCCTTTGCCCTTTCCCTCTGTTCCATCTGCAGTTGCAGCGCTACATGCATTGACACTCTGCCCAAAGAACCTCTGGACCTGTCAAAGGTTCCTCTGGAGTACCATGAATTTGCAAATGTCTTCAATAAGGGCAAGGCTGATACCTTGCCTCCGCACAGGCCATTTAACCTGAAGATCGAACATGAGGAAGGTGCTGAACCCCCCATCAGTCATCTCTACTCCATTTCACCCTTTGAACAGGGAGCCCTTTGGGACTTTCTCAATGAACACCTCTGGATTGGCTTCATTCGCCAATCCTCCTCCCCTCACGCTGCACCCATCCTCTTTGTCTAAAAGAAAGATGGTTCACTCCGATTATGCATCGACTTCCGAGGCCTGAACAAGATCACGAAGAAGGACTGTTACCCTCTCCCACGCATCTTGGACCTCCTTGAGGCTCCAAGCAGAGCTAAGATTTATATGAAGCTCAATCTCCGGCACACATACCACCTGGTCTGTGTTGCCAATGGAGATGAGTGGAAGACCTCATTCCAAATGCGCTATGGGTTCCTTCGAATGGTTAGTAATGCCCTTCGGACTTACAAACTGTTAACAGCATCTTCGCTGACATGCTGGATATCAGCATGGTAGTGTACCTTGACAACATCCTCATCTACTCTGCTGTGAGAAGTCCTCTGGTGTCTCTGTGCCTATGGACTTTACTGCAAACCCAAGAAATGTGAATGGCATAGCAACACCATTGAATACCTCAGATACATCCTTTTGCCCTCTGGCCTCTCCATGGCCAAAGACAAAATCCAAATGATATTAGATTGGCTGGAACCCTGGAAAGTCAAGGACATCCAGTCCTTCTTGGGATTCACCAACTTCTATCGTTACTTCATCCATGGCTACTCCGACATTGTGGTTCTGCTGACCTGACTCACCCGTAAGGGTGCCCCTTAGAACTTCTCCAAAAATTGTTGTAGGTCCTTTCAATGCCTTAAGGACACGTTTACCACAGCTCTGGTGCTCGTGCACTGGAACCCCGATGCTCCGATTACGGTTGAGACTGACATCTCTGATTACACCATTGCCGGTATCCTCTCCATAACCTCCGAAAACGATCTCCATCCTGTCATGTTCTACTCCCATACCCTCACCAGAGCAGAGTTGAACTATGACACCCATGACAAGGAGTTACTAGTGATCTTTGAGGCTTCTCCTCATGGCGACATTTCCTAGAGGGTTTCACCCACCCCATCGATATAATCATGGATCACAAGAACTTGGAGTATTTCTCCACCACGAAGCTCCTGACATGTCGCCAGGCCCGATGGTCGGAGTTCCTCTGCTAATTCAATATGGCAGTCTGATATCACCCTGGTAAGCTTGGAGCTAAGCCCAACGCACTGACTAGACGCTGGGACATCTACCCCAAAAAGGGGGATAGAGACTTCGCCTGTGTTAACCCCAACAATTTCTGGCCCATCTTCACCTTGGAGCAACTTGCTATGTCCTTGCGAGCCATGCTCCTTGAGACTCCGCTACTCCAGGCCTCTATCTTACTCGACACCGAACAAGTCCGCTCCAATATCCTTTCCTCCCTCCCTGCTGACCCAGTCGCATCACCCCTCCTCTCCTCCAAGTTGTTAGACAACCTGAGATGGTCCGTAAGCCCCGAAGGCTTCCTCCTAAGGGACAAGCACATCTATGTCCCCGATGCTGCTGACCTCTGACTCTGACTTCTCTGGACCTTCCATGACCACCCTACCACAGGCCACTTCAGACAGAACCATACACTAGAGCTGATCCATCATGAATACACCTGGCTAGGCATTCAGGCATTTGTCAAGGACTATGTGTCCTTCTGTACGACATGCTCCCAAGCCAAGGTCCCCCGATATCGCCCATACAGTCTCCTAAAGCAGCTTCTGGTCCCAGAGAAACCATGGAACTCCATATCCATGGATTTCATCAAGCAGCTCCCACCTTCCTCCGGCTTTACCGCCATCCTCGTTGTCGTAGATCAGTTATCAAAGCAAGTCATCTTCATTCTGACTCACGACATCATCACCTCCGCTGAGCTAGCCAAGCTGTTCCTCCTTCACGTCTTTTTGAAACACAGAGTCCCCTCCCACATCACCTCCGACCGGGGCTCTGAGTTCATATTGCACTTCTTCCAGTCACTAGGTAAAGCTCTCAACATGTGCCTACACTTCACTTCAGGATACCACCCATACCCCATCAGGGGCGTTGAACAATGGAGTGTTGCGAGGGAGGAGGCGCTTCTTCCCCAATAGGATGAGTGGGCCTTGTGGTTAGCCCTTGGAAGAGCTACCCCTCTTCTGGGTAGTGGTGGATGAGGACCCTGATGGCTGGTCCATGATGTGTGATGCAAGGGGCACGCTGGAGCTCTGCTCCTGAGTAGGTGGAGCAGCATGCTCTTGCAGGGTCGTAGTGCCTCTCTCGATGCTAGTCAAGGTAACAGTGACCGGACTAGACATGATGTGCTCCTTGAGCACTGAGGCAGTGGGTGGTGGTGCTGTCTCAGCAGGCTGGGCACCTGCATCCTTGAAGGCTCAGGCTACCTCCTTCATGACCTCTTTCTTTTTCTTGGCCTTTTCAGAGGCCCACACAGGGGGCCTCTATTCCTTCATAACGGCACATATTACTTCACTGGTGCCCAAGTTGCAGTGCTTCCTCTAGAGGTGGAGGAAGGTGAACAGGTCCTGAGCCTGCTTGAGATGAGGGGCTTTCCCCTCTTGTTCATTTTGCACCCTGGCAAACAGGGCATGGACACTGTCTCCAGTGTTGTAGAGACAGATGGGGCCCATGATGCCCCTGTCCATTCAGATGGTGAAGGTGGTAGACTGCCAAGGAGAAGTGGGGGGATGGATCCCCTTCGAGATATTTCGAAGGGAAGCCTCAAGAGGCTCCCCTTGGTACACATAGAGGTTGCCCTCTATTCTAATGAACAGGGTGCACACACCCTTGGAGTCAATGGCATCCCCTAGGATGAGAACACCCTGGGGGAACTCCAACCTGGTGAATTTGGAGAAGAGATTCTCCTGGACAAGTGGTGGTGGAGCGGGCTCATCTATGATCATGTCCTTGTAGGGGAGAACAGGAGGTAGCTTGGGGAGGGGAGAGATTGCTCTCTCCTTCCCCTTGCAAGAGGGAGCTGCAGGCAGAGCCTGTGTGAGAAGAAGAAGGGGAGGAGCATCAGGACCTGCCTGTGCCCTCCCCCCAAAAGAAGAGGCAGGTGACTGGGGAGCCACCATGATGGGAATGGGAGGGGGAGCACTAGAGATGCCACCCGAAGATACAGCCAGGGCATCACACAGACAGGCGATCTTGTCATGAGCCTCTGCAAGTGAGGAGCAGAGGTTACGATGGTCATGCTGAAGGTGGTCAACGTGACCCACCAAGTCAGTGTAGGCATCATATCAGCACAGACAAACAACATTGTTAGCAAGGTCATGGATGGCCTTGGGAATGCCATCCATGTTGATAGCAACAGCAGTGCTGAGATGCAACATGTATGTGTTGCAAGCCTCACAGTCATGTTCATGATGGAGAGGGGCATGTGGGGGTGGGAGATCCACCACCCAGGGGATGGACAATGATGATGCTTGTCACAATGAGTGTCACACACAGGCGACAAGGAAGGGTCACGGCACCATTTGGTGCCATTGCTGATTGTGCAGCTGCTGTGGCAGCCAGTATGGAAGGCCGACCTTGCAGATAAGCCTCCAGGGGGTGCATGATCACACAAGAGGGATTGACTGTGGTCGATGCCCTCTGGGAACTGAGAAATGCGAGGGGAGGATGAGGACAATGGGGTGGGGGAGTGGGTATGCTTGGACATGCTAGATGCATGGTAAGAAGAGAGGAGGTGGTGGACGCAGTATGATATAAGTAAAGTAAAATGAAAAAGGAAATATTACATAACAAGATGAAAAGGTGATCGGCAAGGCGAAAGTGCAAGTGGAGGCAGTGTTGGATGTTTGTGAGTGTGGTGTCCTTGTTTGGTATTACTACTGTTGTATCTACTGTTTATTATTGTTGCAATATTTGTTGTTTTTATCTGTTTTATTCATTTTTTTTTTTCTGACCATGTCACATGGGTTATTGTATTTGCTAGTGTTGTGGATTGATCGATTGATTGAACCAACACATTACCCACTTGGTGGGTTCATGCACCTTGGTGCACCCATTACCTTGCAAGGCAGCTGGCATACACTCTGTACACCATGGAGTTCAAGGTACCAGTCAAGGGCCTCGAGCTTGTGACAATTGGAGCTGGGCTTCCAGGTGGAGTCTCCAAGATTCCACTTGACAAGAAAGTGGGCCATTTGGCCATCCCAGCGGTGGGCAAGTATCTCATCCACCAACCATTCATTGGTGTCAGATAATCTGATATCATAGAACGCATGCATGTCCCTTTTCAGGAAGAGCATGTCATTGTTCTTTTCATAGCAATGTAGCAATGCTACATGAAACTGCAGATGGATACACAGCTTCTGGAGCTCCTCAGGGTGTTCCAGGGTGTAGATGTTGTTGACACCATCTTTTGCAAGGACCTTCATAGGTCCAATGTACTTGGGTACAAGCTTATGAGCTCTGCCCTTTGGTATTGCCAAGTTCTGGGTTGATAAGTAAACCCAGTCATTGACCTGAAGGGCAGTTCCCTCCTTCTGCCTTTTATTCACATGGTGCGTCTGTACCACTCTGCTCTCTATGATGGCATCATGGCCATTTCCAGGTTCTCCCTGGCCTGGTGTATGAACTTCTGGACACCTGGGGCGCTCAACATGGACTCTTGCAAGATGTGTTGCATCAGAATGGGTATATGCCCATAGTTCAGTTCGAATGGGGCAAACCTGGTCAAGCCACTGATGCTCAAGTTGATTGTGAACTTGGTGAGGGGCAGCTTGTCTGCCCAATCCCTCTGGTCAGGTTGTACTAGCATGCATAGTATCTGGACTACACTCTGGATCATGTATTCAGATGCACTGTCTGTCTGCGGATGAAATGCTGTAGACATCAGGAGTTTAACTCCTATCATGCGGTGTAGTTTGCACCAGAATGCTGAGGTAAACTTGGCATCTCAGTTGGAGACTATCATCTCTGGTAATCCATATGGTCACACTATCTCCTGCAGGAACTTCCCTGCAAGTTTGGAAGCCTGAACAGTAGTGCTGACTGGTACCAGGTGTACCATGGAGATTAGGCAGCACAGGACCACCCACAGGTAGTCGTGTCCACCACTTGGTAGGAATGGTCCCACAAAATCCATGGCGATAGAGCCCCAGGGCCTCCTGGGCACAGGCAGACTGTGCAGCAGGCCCTGAGGCCATTGATTGTTGATCTTCATGATCTGGCATGTAGGACAGGTTTGACAGAACCAATCTACTTCATGGCCAAGTCCTGGTCACCAATATCATCTGCAGATATAATTTGCAGTTCTCTGGGACCTTGTCAAGTCCAGGTTCTCCAGACTCAAGTCTGATTGGAGGTCCAAGGGTTAGTATATGAAGTTCGTGAAGGGGATGAACAGAGTTTGGAGTGGCAAGGGGGTACCTAGGAGGATGTTGGCGCAGGACTTATATGTCACACCCTTGCCTAGGCTCTGTCCTTGTATTTTATAGGAGGGGAGTAGGGGGTAGGAGAGAAGGGAGTCAGACGAGAGACAGGAGGTGACTAGTTCAATATTCATACTAAGGTATAAGGACGGATTACAGGGGGTTTATATACAAAAGTCTGGTCTGGAGTTTGGACAGAGGAATGGAGGACCATATGGTAAGGTATATCGGGTAAAGGGAAGTATATGGAGGCAGGGAACATATGTAGTAAGAGCATATGGTGTGGCAAAGGGTCTAAGGGATGAGGCTAAGGGTTGTAACTAGGGAATGGAGGGTCAAAGGTATAAAGGGAATACTAAATAAGGAAAGTGAGGGAAGTCCAATACTAGGAAAACAGAGTCTGATATGAAAGTGACGAAGTCCGAGTGGGAAGGTCTGGAGTAGGGGTTCAGAGGCCGAAGTTGACAGGGGCTGGGATGGATATGACAGTGCCCCCCTATTAAGGCTGAGCCCTCAAGGCTGGCTAGGATCAAGTCAGGGTGGACGGTCATGTGACAAGCGTGAGTCAGAGTTTGAAGAGGTAATAGGTTGTGTCTCACTTATCTTGATCCTATCCTCTAACCACAACCATCCCTGTGCCACCACCCACCATTGACATGCCCACCACTAACCCCCTTGACAACCAGATTGCAGCCCTCACAGCCCAGCTGCAGGAGATGCAGTGATGTTGCAAGAAGGAGAAGGTGGAGGAAAAACATCACATATGGAAAGAGGCAGAGCAGACCATGTGTGAGGAATGTGAATGCAAGGAACGGGCCAAGCAGGCCAAGCACGAGTGTAACAAGCACCAGAAGGCAGCAGAGGAATGGGCCAAGCAGGCCAAGCGCAAGTGCAACAAGCATCAGAAGGTGGCAGAGGAACAGGCCAAGGCCATTCATGAGGAGCACCTCAAGAGGGCATGGCAGGAGCAAGAGGAGGCCCGGACCAAGGAGAAGGGGAAGGTGCAGGCGATAGGGCAGACCCAGGTATGTGGTCCATTATCAGATGTCAGATGGAGCTGATGAAGCAGGACGAGCCCATTGAATTCCCCAGCAAGGAGGGGGGCTGTCAACGTCAACTTGGGCTCCGAAACAGGGATGCAAGCCCACCAGCTCCAGGTGGTCCACGTGCACGTGGTGTGTGCAATGAGGCAAGGAGTGCCGACCCCTGTAACAGGGGTTGAAGGGGAGGTCATGCCGTGTGTGCATGCATGGCCACCTTGTCTGCAAGAGGAAGGGGGTCCTGGAGAAGCACAAGGAGGTGGATGAGAAGGATGAGGAGGATTGCCCGGCACCTCACAAGAAGGCCTGAGTGGAGATTGTGGTACCGGCCTCTCTATACCCCATCCCAGGTGCCCTTGTGGCCCTTCTCATGAAGGCCATGGGGTTGCTTGGCTCCATCACAGGGAGCTTTTCGCTCCTATGAGAGGATGCAGATGCCTCTTGAACTCGTACCACCACCATCTACTCGTGGGAAATCCCCACCTCCCACTGGCCTCCCCCCTGCCCACCGCTGCGACCCGTCTGCCCCCTGCTCCCTTCTCCTCTCTGATATTGGGAAGCGCTTCCATGCCTTCCCCGCTGGCTCCTTCCATGCCAGATTCGCCCTCCCAGCCATCCCAGCCTTCGTATCTCGTCACTTTGCCGCCCATCCATATACCTGGTCTTGGACTGTTAAGACTGGCCCCCGCAAGGGGACTGTCTCCCTCATCCCCACCGTCCCCATCGCCTGCCCTGCTGACTCCCCCTGGGCCACCAGGTGGCTTGTGGATATCTTTCACTCCTTCAAGGGCCACCTTCGCCCCTCTGCCCTTAACCCTGATACGGGCAGAGTCCTCCCGTCTATCGTCCAGCTGTATCAGAACAATATGCTGCTGCACTTGTGGACTTCTGTTCGCTCCCTATCCACAGCCCCGGCCCCCCCCCCTCTAAGGCCGTGCCCCAGGGCCCCGCCCCCTCCCACCCACCCGATTCGGATCTGTCGCAGGCGCACACTCCCATGGATGTCATGGCCCTTGTGACTGCACTAAGGGAACAGGTCCAGGCTCTCACAGCGCGCGTGGTTGACCTTGAGGCTTGGCGCTTCTTCCAGGGGGGCGCTCCCTCCGCTCCCTCTTCCCCTTCCCCACCCTCCCCCCCTTCATCCCCCCTGGGTTCTCCCCATGCTGCTTCCACCGTCCTTTCTCCTCGTCCAGCCCGCTCCCCCTCCCCCCCTATCTCCCTTTCCTCGGTGTCGAGCCGCACAGCACCTCCCACTCTTACCTGGCTCCAACAGGTTCTGGACAACCCCCGTTGTCCCTCCTTCCTTCATGCTGTCGACTCCGGGATGACACCCACTTTTGCCCAGGCCATCCCCGACGATGTCCCCCAGGTGGTCATGGTGACTGCCGCTAGCCGGACACCCATCTATGTGGGCTTTGACAGCAATGGCGATCTGGTCCTCGCGCCCTCCTGCCCTGGTGAGCTGGTCACCATGGCCTTCACGGTCGACTGACCCACCTATATCCACAGGTCCCCCCTGCACTCCCACCTCGTTCTAGGCCCGGGCTGCCCCCCCCGCACACTCTTTCCCCTCTTCTCTCCTCTATTCACTCACCTGTCGGCACAGTAGGATAGTTTGGTCACTCTTACAGTAGGTACCGTGATCAGCTTCTTTGCCCTTTGGGCCCCTTTCATAACTCCCTACCTTCCTGCTCACCGAGGCTCCCCGGAGTCCAGGTGTCTGTTACCCACAGTCACGCCAGTCAGCCTTTCGGCACCTGTCAGCTTTCCCCGTAATGTAACGTCTTACATAGGGCTTTGTACCCCAATTAGACGTAAATGGATATAAAAAAAAAAAAAAAAAAAAAGAGAGGATGCAGGAGGAGCTGAGGGAGCTCCGGAGGGAGAATGTGGGCTCCAGGTGAAAG
>JBBPKT010000299.1:0-21174 GCA_038089395.1 Pulveroboletus frians | reverse complement strand
GCCAGATAGAACAGATTTTCTGAACACTCACCTGATCACTGAAACAAAAGGTTACCATGTAAAAATGCAAATCATATGCTGACCTAAATTCATAGGACTTCCTTCTTGTGGCTCTCACCTTCCCAACACAATGCACCATTTTCTGTATCCCATGCCCTGTCACACAAAGTGCAATTACAGTTCATATACAAATTTACATTCTTTGTATCACATTTCTTGATTCAATCTCCTCCCTTTCCTCATGTCATCCAACCCACCTCTCCAGCCCATCACTAGTGAAGGTGAAAACCAACCTGAACCTGGTCTGCCCACTGCAGAATTAACTTGTAAGTGGTATTCAGTCACTTGGGTTGTTGCTATGACATTCACCTCACATAGAATGGTGCACTATGCTGTCAAAGTTGAACATATCAATGAGAGACGCCAATTGTCTGTGCAAGAGCATATGTGGCCATACCTACTATTTATTTGGTGAGGCAGAAGGACAATGAATTTGCTGTGAAGGTATGTCTCTTGCTACCACTAAAGTAGCACATAACTCAAGGTGTTATCAGATAGCCAAACTCATCTTGGCTTCTGAGTTCGGCCATTATCCAAACTCCCTATTGTCACCACAGTGCCTAGTAATATCCACATCCCCAACTGTCACTGCACCCTCAGCTATGAAAATTTTTCATTTGTTTTTCCCTTCAAGAGAAGACAGGGAACATACTATGCAGTCACACACAGGCTTCTAGTTGGTGTATTCAACCTCTGGTAAGTGGCACTTGCTAGGTCCATCGGTATTATTGCCCCCATGACCTAGGATTAATGTTGCACCTCTTGTCTCGCATGTTACAGGTGCCACATATGTCACCATGAAATCTTTGGATGAAGGAGCAAATATTTTCTTGGACGCTATAGAGGATGGAGTAGTAGAATATCTAGAGGTCAAACAAAAAAGTAGCAGTTTATGTACTAGAGATATGGTTGCACTAGCAGGATTGATCTGGCGATTACATTGATATTTCCAAGATTTCCAATTGAACAAGTTCAAGGCTTATGTATGTACTGGTCTTAATGACATAGTGGCTGAGTGAGTGACTGGGGTAACATGAGTGCCCCTGTATACATTGAACGAGTTCAAAGCTTACTCTGCCATATCAGTTCTGGTTGTGCTCCTTCATTGGATGTAAGTATTCAGTAGACTTATCTAATGGGAACAAGTAGATCTGACTCCTATTTGTGTAATTTGTGACATGGAGCAGCAGTACTAATGCTGCATCTGAATTCTGATTCTGAAACCAGCAGTCCGACTCAAACAAGTGTGTAGTACTGCCTCAACTTGAAGCAGCAGTGAGTCCAGTTGTCTTCAGTCAGTAGATATTAGATAGACTGTTGAACAGGGCTATCTGTGATTTCTACTTTCACCACAAGTTAGGTTCCCAGACTCAACTCCTTGTCTACCCTTCAATTAAAGTAATTCCCAAGTAGTTGGACAAGTAAATCTCCTATTGTGCTTGTGCTGAGTAAGTCACCTATCAGGCACATTGGCACCTTGGCCTTGCACATCTTGTTATATTGTATATGGTGACCTAATTATTTTTCACTTTCCTTTCTCACACTTCTAGTCACATGACCAGTCACATGACTTGGGCCTAGACCTATGACGTTGAAAGATAGATGAGTGGTGTGGGGTGTAGTAGGTAGGGGTCAAGTTTCCTCGTCCCAAGGGGTTCTGTAGAGGGTTAGTACCAAGGACAGACAATTATGACCAACCTCAGTGCACTAGAGCGAGACAAAATAGTTCCAGACAGTGTTCCAGACAGGAGACAAGGAATCTGGTCAACAATGAGAACCAGATGTGCTTGGATGTGGTCATGGATGGGACCAGATCAAGAGCAATAGGGGTCAAAGATGAATGGAACTGATGAAGAAACTGATGAAGACAAGTGGAAATTGATGATGATGAATGAAATTGATGAAGCTGAGCAAGATTGACAATGATAGGGGAAAAACCCAGCCAAGGACAAGGACTGGATATGAACAAGGGGTCAAGGATGAGAACCTGGATACTGACAATGATAAGGGAAAATGATGTCAAGGACAATACAGATGATGAGGAGAGGGGGATTCAGACAATGGGAGATGACCAGTGGGTGCAAGACTGATGAGATTCAAGATCTTGATACAATACTTTTATAGTCCAGGCATTTCCCTGGACTTCATATCTATAGTAACACATGAGGCCCTATGAAGGGATGCTCGAGTCTAGGTAGCAAGATGGCAAGAAACACAAGATATCATATTCAAAAGTCAAATGAGACTAAATAGAGGATGGAACCAGTGAGAGACGAACTTAAATAAGTGATCCGGTTGACAGAACTGGACCAGATGAAACAGATACATAGTGACCAGAACTGGATAGATAAGACAGATGAACAGTGTTATGAACCATGTGCACCTAACTTTTCATCCTTCACTCTTTCACCACATTCCTTACATCCTCCCACTCCTTTAGTCATGTGACCCTCTATGAGGCCGATCATATGACCAGTCACAAGATACGTCCAGACCCCTGACATCATCTATGATATCATAGCCTCCAGGGTTACACATTGACGACCCTTAGACTATCCTAACCCTTATCTCTATCGGATCTCCACGGCAATCCTACCACCTCCTAGATCTCCCGATCTGATCTAATCTCCTCCCATATATCACATCCTATTTATCTTAGATTCCATCTCCGTGGATCTCAGATCCAGATCTCAGGGTTCGCCTCATGGCAGCCTTGCACATCTCATCTCCATCCACACTTCCATTCCCTACCCATGGTCATTACTGTCTTACCATATGTAGCATAGCCTTATCTATTATTACCATGTATAGTAGTGTACTGCTTGGTCTGTGTGCAGGCCTTGCCAATATATAAGGTGGGTCTGCTAAGGGCACTCCCTTGATGTGGCTCGCTGGCACTTGTAGCTCCCCTGCCAGGGTTGCAGGCTTTCTCTCTTTGCCAGCTAGCCTTGTTATTGGCTGTAGATTTGGTTTTCTTCCAGCCGAAGGGTCTCTCTGTTCCCTTCCAATGGTTTCTTGATGAAACCATAATAAATGGCTAAACAAGAAATAAAGCAGACTGACCTTGAGATGGTACAGACAGACTTGGGATATGACTAGGATGCTTGATGGACATATGGACAAGCTGAAAAGTAGGACCTACAACTGTAGGAGGTCACAGGCTCCTACATCTGTGGGGGGCTTGAATGCTGACTGTCCCCAGTCAGGCACGTGACCATGGGAATGATGCACCTTGGAAGTCAAACAATAGCCAGCATGATGCGAGCGGATCATGCTAAGTGTCCACCGTGTTGCATAACAAACCACAATGCTCTCTACTCCCAACCACAACTATCCTTGTTTCCTTCTACATCCTCTGTCACACAATGTCTGACCTAGATGCCATCCTTGCATACACTCAACCCACATCAAAGGATAACCCTCAAGCTCACACTCGGGCCAACCTCAAGATGGCAAGCGAGTCCATTCTCATTGTTGCCAAGACTGTCCTGGACGATAAGGAAGAGCTGGAGGAAGAAAAAGAGATATGGATCATAAAGTGGGAAAATACTGTGGTACATGGCTAATGGTCATGTCTAGCCTGATCTCCAACCTGTCCTAGAACCATGCCATTGGGTGCCTGCAAGACGCTCACCGTTTAGGCATCGAGGCGATATTAGACCCAGGTGTTGCTGAACACATCAAGGAGTCAAACGAAACCATTGCCTGGTGGAAAGCAGAAAAAGCAGAGCATGAGAAGTGACAAGACGAAGCCCGAGAGTCTGCAGCTCGGCTGGCCCCTGAAACCAATCCAGCCCCAGCAGATCCAGTCCTGGCACCTAGTAAGGACATGGGTATGACAAAACCACACCCCATTGTTATGATCCCAGCACAGAATAAGGTGCATAGTAAAGTCATTATAGTTTGGGTCATGCTGAGAACTCTCAGCAGTGACTCCCTATGAATGACAATGAGGAAGAACAGGACAATGCTCAGGCCTGGCCACTCAAGAAGGCCGACACATGGTCTCACTTGATCATCCACGACGATCTGTGTGGGCCGTGTGCCCGGTCAAACAATGAGTGCTGCAGGATAGAAGGCCCCACCTGCAAAAGGTGTGCACATCTCAAGTCAAGATGCAACAAGTTGAGTGGTCATGCAACGAAGACGAAGGTGAAGGTGACAGAGGAGGCAGGTGGACTGAAGGACCGGAAGGGCAAGGCTAAGGCCCAAGGTACATGGTTTCCATTTACACATGCCTGACTAACTTCTCTCCAGAACCCATCAACCGTCCTCATCGAAACTGGGTCCCAACGCAGACAATCGAAGTCACTGACAGCAAGCATGAAGATGAGCGGGCTGATGAACTGGTGTAAAACACTAATTGTGTGTGGGGTGTATGTGTGTGGACAAGTTTTGCTTGTCCCAAGAGGTTCTCTATAGGGATGTCAGTGAGTGAGGGTTAGCTACGACTGACCTCAGCATGTGGGAGCGAAGGGAATATGATCTGGACAACTATATGTTATGATAATGAATAACCCAGCCAAGGATGAGGGCTGGATACCAACAGCAGGTCAAGGACGAGGACCTGGGATGATGGTGATGACTACCTGAATGATGAAAATGATGACGACGATGACAAGTGTGATTTCCGATAAAGACAATGACCAACTGGATGAAGGATTGATGAGATTTACGATCCTGATATAGAATCTGGGCATTTCTGGGACTTCATATTTTATAAACACAGCCGAGACCCTATGAAGGGATGCTTGCTCCTAAGTATTGAAATGTGAAAGAGAACTAAGTAGTGTAGTCCTAACCTCAACAAAAGTTAATGCATGGTAGAACCAGTGAACAATAAGTAAAATCTATGACCCAGTGGGCAGAACTCCTTTTAGAAGGCAGTGATATCCCAAGGATGGGTTTTGGTACATAATTGCTGTATTTTCTTGAGTGTATCTGCCCTGGTACGAGAAAGGTGGGGAAAGAGATCACTAAACTCAGACAGAGTTACAGTAGTGATGGGGAATGTATTTTTGAAGACACATGCAATGAACTACTGTTCAGGTAGGTCTGCAACATAAGCCACAAGAGGAGTGAAGCAGTTGCAGACATATCCTAGGACATCTGTTATAGCACCTCCTTGTTTTGCAGTTTCCTTAAGTGATACAAACATGATGTCCATACAAGAATGGAAAAGGCAAGCAGATAGGATAGTCTGAAAGTCAGGATGAACATTGAAGTTGGCTACAGGTGTGAAGGCTACACATCGCCATGCATGTGATGTTGCTTACATCCTAACATCTGATTGAATGTTGCCAACAGTAATGAAGACAGGATGCATCTCTAGCCCCCCTGTGTGGCACATTACAGGAGTCTTGTCAGAAGTGACTATGATAGGCACTAATATAGCTTCCAATGGAAGCTGGTCCTGCAGTGAGGTGAAACCCCTGGACTTGAATATTATATTGTACACACTTGAATTTGGTGAGCTTGATCTGCAGTGAAGAACTCACTATACTCTCTGCCAGTCTCTCTCATAATGATGTGAGGATCAAATGTCATGTAGTCTGTGAAGATTGGGTTGCTTAATATGTCTTCTACCATGGCCTTGGCATCCTGCCAAATGAGACAAATGGGTCAAGTGGTTGGACAGTCTTGAATGGTCATTGTGGTGCACTTCCATTCAGGACCTGATGGCAAAGCATAAAGCCATCCAGTTAGCTGCTCTGCAGATGAGAACAATGGTTTTAGTTGGGTCTGGAACTGAAAAAAGACACATGAATGCAAGGTAGGTAGACCTTGTCATGATGTACCCATTTTAGCTTGAGAAACTGATTGATTGCCATCTGAGTGAGATGTGTTGATAAGAACTTAGTGAGCTCCCACTCTCCTTCATCTTGGAATGGGTACTGTGGAGCATGTCACTGATACTCCTCATATTTATCTTTTTGTAACTTATCCAGCAAGGTTTCTGCTTCCCCAAAGATATAACCTGAATTCAGATGATAGCGGCCAGTAAGGATCTCTCCAGGATGTTGGAAGAGAGTGGGGAGTACTGATGTAGGAACCCTGTCTGTCAACAGTAGCCTGCAAGAAGTTTCTGGCAAACTGAAATGTTCAGCCAAGCAAGCAGGTGATAAAAAACAACCATCACAACTAGGACAGATGAACAACTGGCTGCACATAATAAATTAGTAGAGTGATGATCAGTTAAATTGAGCAAAACACATGGACTTGCCATTGCTAGGTGTTATCAGCCTGGAAGAAACACAAGGCATTCCAACTCTGCCTAGCATGAACTCCAAGTCTCCGAGTTCTGGTGCAACTCAATATCACACTCCTTCTATGTTGTATATGACCATGGCAGATACTCCCCTTCTTTAAACACTTCTGTTGACTGTAGCCCTCAAACTCCCCTGTCTATTGATCCAACTCTCCTTCAGTCCCCTGCCTGCAAATGTCCAGTTGGTCACAAAGGTGCCTCAGATAACCCCGCCCCCATTATCCTACCCTTGTATGGCATCCCACAGTCTCTATCCCCTAACCCAGAGGTGCCACAGTCTGCCCTTTGACAGCACATGCTTGAAGCCAAAGGGAGGATGCAAAGAATATATACTCCTTACATGGTCTGCTCCTTTCCCCCTCCTCTTGAGCTCCAGTTTGCGATAAGAGCTGTGAGAAGAACTTCTCACATTTCACTGATGTTTAAAGATGTGGTTGAGGTTAGTTGTTGGCACTCAGCTTTGTGATCTGTTCTAACACTCAGTCTCAATCAGGGGAGGGATGTGTTCAAGCATGGCCTATCACTCATGCCAACAGAGGTCTTCAACAAGTTCTACATACAGTGAGATGCAAAACTGTTATGTACAATGTTTAGTACTTTTGTAGTTTCACTTAGCTTTAGTGGGGGCATGGGAGCTAATACCCCTTGGCTACAAATGTTGTCCCTGAGTCATGTGACTATGTGTGAATGCTGTGGAGATATACCCATTTTAATCCATATATGTCATTGTACATAATAGTTTTGCACCTTTCATATTAAGTAGGGTATTTGGCAAATATGTATTAGTACTTGGTATAACCTCCTTTGGCCTTAAGCACTGCCTCAACCCTCCTAGGTATGCTTTCAATTAATTTCTGACACTCCCCAGATGCTATATCCCACCACTCCTTCTCAACCCTTGTCCATAACTCCTCAATCCCCCAAGGAGGGTTTTTATACCCTGCAAGTCTTCTTTTGAGGTAACCCCAGAGATGCTCAATAGGGTTCAAGTCAGGAGATTGTGCAGGCCACACCATAGTCCTGAATTCCTAGTTTTCCAGCTACTCCTTGACCTTCCTGCAGGTAGATTTGGGGTCATTGTCCTGCTGAAAGATGATGTCAGGCAGATTGAGAGTGTGATGCTCTAGGGTATTGAGCAATTCATCCTTCAACATTTGAAGGTAAAGGTCTCCATTTATCCTACCATCAATCTTGCAAGCATAGCCAACTCCCTCCCAAGTCATACAGCCCCATACCATCACAGAACCTTCTCCAAACTTCAAGGTTTCCTGGATTAGCCTATCATTCAGCCTCTCTCCTGATTTTTTCCAAGCCCATTTGCACCCATCTGAGCCTAGATGATTAATTTTGGTCTCATCAGACCATATCACCTTCTTCCAGTCCTCCAGAGTCCAATCTTTATTGGCAAAGGCAAAGTTCAAACATGCCTTACAATGCTTTGCAGAGAGTAGAGGTCATTTGATCTTGACTACAGCCTTCATTCTAGATTTTTTAAGGTATTGATGAGTAGTGCTTGGATGGAGAGGCTGATTGGTGATCCTTGAGAGAGTTTTGGTCACTTGAACTGCATTCTGCCTTCTGGGATGAAATAAGATGGATAGCATGGCAAATATTAGAGGGGGAAAGCTTTGATGGGCAACCTCCAGTAGACTTTTGGAGGTTGAAATGCTCCTTGGAACAAAGTCTGGACCTAGTAGCAATTCTGAGACCAGTAGAAAAGGCAATAGAGCAGGTAGAATGACCAGCATCAAGCTGTGATAGAATAGTATTCTTCTGAGTAGAAGAGAGAGATCACATAATGATAGTAGTTGAAAACAAAGAAATGTAAGAGCCAATTCAAACTCAGACATAATGTTTACATGTGTATATTTGTTTTTATGCCAAATAAACACCAACTATCCTACTGTTTACCAAGAATTCTACTACCATTATCAAAAGGTGCAAAACTATTACAATGACATATATGGATTAAAATGGATATATCTCCACAGCATTCACACATGGTCACATGACTCAGGGACAACATTTGTAGCCAAGGGTTATTAGTTCCCACGCCCCCACTAAAGCTAAGCGAAATTCCCACACCCTCAGATACTACATCACACACACTACAAAAGTACCTAACATTGTAACAGTTTTGCACCTCACTGTAGCTAAAGTCACATCCAAGGATTGCATCCTTTCCCAAGTCTCCATGACACTTCATGAGGTTGATGCATTGCAGAAAGATAAGGATGCTCTGTTGGAATATGAAAAGCATGAAAGGTGGAGACTGGCTGCTGCTTGCATGGAGCTCCAGATATTCAAGGAGGAGGCTGAGACTTGTGGAAGTGACATTGTGAACAATGTTGCTTTTCATCATGCCATATATGCTGATGATTTAGCTGTGTTGTCTGTCATCAACATGCAGTTGGATGACATGCTTGCTCTCTCCAACCCTGAACCTGAATTGGATAGCTCTGATTTGGACATGTCCAACAACCTTGTAGATGAAGTTGATGATGAGGATGATGAGAATGGGGACAATGAAGGCTATGATGATCACCACAGTGGGCGACATTGACCAATATATTAATATTTATATATTGACTTGTCTTTAAATACAATCATGTGTTACCATCATCTCTCAGGCCTCAGGTCTCAATGCCACCATGCTCAACAAGAGGGCATCGCAATGTGTGTCACCTCTAATCAACACAATTGAGGAAATAACTGACTTGTTTTAGGTCCCTCCATGATTTCATGCTGGCAATAATCAGTGGTTACCAAAATGCAACTGATATCCCCCAAAACTTTCATTTCCTCGTCAAGCCTCTCCAACAACAAGATATCAGCACACTGTTAACACAGCACCAAGACATCAGCACACTGTTAGTGTACTACCAAGACCTGGAGGCTCCATCAGCATCACATCAAGATATGAATGTGCCATTGGTGTACCACAAAGATATGAGCAGATTGTTAGCTGATTATCAGGATGTTGGTATGTTGTTTATCCCAACCTCTTTCTACTATTTTCATTTGTGTCATAGACACTGTTAATTCCCTTGGTCTCAACAATTTCAATGTCCAGCTGTCTTATGCAATTTCTCAAACACTTTTGTTCGACACCTCTGGTCTCTCAGGCACTGCATAACATGGACCCATGCAGGCATGATACAATGTGACCTGTTCGACATCCCATGCTTCAACCTCCCAAACACAGATCAAGGATCTTTCAACTTGAGTAACACCTGGCTATGGCATTGCATTTATTCCTGTCTAGGCAGGAGAGGGTATATCAGGCTCATCCCAATGGAACAACATTATATCAGTACCATTCCTCTTTTCATAGTCTTCAGATACTGACAGCTTGACAGGGTATCACCACTGTACCAAAACAGCACAAGTGCTCTACTACAATGCCATCCCCTCCCCCGGTCCTCCCTTTGCCACTACCACCACCAGTCCACCCTGTCCCTCCTCCCCTGTCCCTCACAAAACAACAATGCAAGACATTACTACTCCACATGAAAAAGAATTTGTATCAAACAATGTTCGCTAATAATGCCATGCCATACCCATGGGAAAAGCAGAATAACATCATTAGGGCTGCAATCAATGCAGTGTCTGATGTCGTCCTTGGCACCCACCCCCCACCCATCAAGCTTTGAACACAAGGAATTGATCACATATGGGAGACTGGCTCCACATTTTGTAAATATGCAGAAAATATGGTTGACATTTTCTTTGGGTTACAGCAGTCCCTCTGAGAGGTGACCAATGCAGACAAGGTGTACCACTGACAGCAAGTGGCCTTTGTGCTTCTCACAACAGAAGACTATGGTTTTTTACATGCAATCATGGATGTGAGTGATTTTTTATCACAGTACTAGTTATTCACTTCACTCTTCAGGGTGCTATGTTATACTTTGAGTATATATGTGTTCAAAGTGTGATATCTCAAGTTGTATGGAAGGTGCTAAAATGTAGTGATGTCCTACAGCCTGAGAAGATGGCACTGCTCATCACTTTGGTAGTTGCATCATTCATCATAGCACTTGAAGCCTGCACTATGGGTACTGGCATTGAATCTTCATCCAGTTGATTCTTCGAAGCTTATTGCCAAGTTTTTGACTTCATTTTGCATGTTGTATGTGCTAATCCAGTAGCATAGAGTAATTTTATAGCATTCTGTACTCTAGTGTTTATGCTTAGCAGTACTGTACTTGGTTCTGGGATGGCAGAAGCCTCCAACAATGACTTTTAGTTCACACAATAGATGAATTGTTATCATGTTGCTATTGCTATCTAAGCTACAGTGTACTAATTGTGTTGATCTCCACCAATGAGAGTGGTTCATTTATTGCATGTAAGCTGCTGTAAGTCACTATGTTCTGCTGACTGCCTGTTTCATTTCAGTCATTTTGCAGATGTTGTCACTGTCTAATTCAATTCAGTGTTCTGTCAGTCAGTGAATGTTTGCAAAAGTCAGGGAACATGATCACAAAAAATGTCAAACTAAAATCCATACAGTTGACTCTGAAATAACGCATATGCCCTATAACTCATATTTTATAATAACACATACTTTTTCCATTTCCAAAGTTGGTTTGCAGGAATTTCACACCCATAACCCATATTCTCTCATATCCAATAACTCATATGAATTAATTATCATGATAACCCATACAATTATACCATATTTATGTAATCTGTATTAAAAAATCTCCCAAGATGGTAATTGTGACCTGAAACATCAGTTACAATGTCTCATCACTCATGAAACCACCTGTTGAGTTGCTAAAGAAGGGCTTGGCAAAGCTTCATGACCAAATTCATGACTGAAAAGTCAAACTAGAAGCCAACTTAAAGGCTGGTCAACCCCTTTCTGAGGCTGATGAAAGCTGGCTTGATGGTGAAGGAACTCTAATAGATGAGGAAAGGGTGGTTGGGATCTTGGCTAATGCATCTGACTATGAGCAAAGCCTTGATAGATTGAATCCACAGGATAAAGCAATTGTCAGAAGTTGCAAGTGCTTGCAGGAAATGGTATCCCACTGAAGAAGTGTAAATATGAGTTATCCTTGATATGTTGATGATATAGATTTATCATAGATCCAGCTCCTGATGAGATAGTTACAGCTGCCAGCAAAAAATCCAGTCTACCAGAACAGTCCTGAAAAAAGGAAAATGCAATGCTACAACAAAGAATTGAAATCCTTGACTGGCACAATGCCAATGGCCACTGTGAAAAAATCTAAGTAAAAGGGCAGTGATTGCCCACTACACTAATTAGCAATAGTGATAAGGTAAAGTAAAACTGGTACTCATCTCAGCTGCTGCTCAAGGAGTAGCAGGAATGACTAAGGGGAGCCCAGGAGTGAAAGGGAATATATATATAAGGTAGGCAAAGATGCAAGCACAAAGTCTGATCAACTCTGAAGTAAAACAAGTCATCTCCATAAGGAAATAGTAAAGGGGGAGGAGAAATGGCATGAAGTTATAGAATGGGAATGAAGCAAAGATAGGGTAAAGGAATGACATAAGGAGTGCATACTGACATGCCATTTGACACAAGTCTGGCCTTTCTATCCATCTCCAACTGCTTCTATAGGACATTGGTAACTCCTATGTAGGAGCTATAGGAGTTCATCCAGAACTTCATTAAGGAACTTTGGAGTTGGACAGGAGGGCCTAGAGGAGATCGGAGTTGTCATCTCTAACAGCCACATCTAAATGAAGGCAGTGAAACATTTTTACATGGCCTATCCAAATCTCAGCATGGATAAAAGATGAAGCAAGGTGGGCTGAGTATAAGAGCAGCCAAGATCATGTCTCATGCTTGATAAAGCATGTCCATCAAACCCAGCATCCAGAGATTACTGAGATGTTGGAGCTTTGGATGTTGAAGGCAATAGCTGATAGAGTGTTGTTGACAGGTGATGTTGTTTGCCAAAAATGGACTGCCTTTGCAAATCTTGCAGGTGTACCAAAATGATGAACATCTAAGCCTTAGTGAAGGCTGGCTAACTAGTTTCAAGACATGAAATGGATTGAAGAATATAAAGTAGCATGGTGAAGCTGCATCTATGCAATCTGATACTGTTAAAGATGAGCAGCTGCACATGCAGCACCTGATTGAGGCTGCAGGCCATAAGCAGCACAATATTTTCAATGCAGATGAAACATCTCTATTTTATGCATATGTTCTAATTGATATTTTGGAACAATTTAACAAGTTCTGTAATTCAGAATACCTCCAGATCATGGTCTCACTGACAAGCAAAATGCAGGTGTGAAGGGAAAGAAGCATTGGCTTACCTATCTGTTTGTTATGAACACAGATGGTTCCAAAAACTTGAATAACTGATGTCCTCTGAACACCAGAAAAAACCTTACTGCCTCTTGCAGGCTAAACTATGATGACATGGGGACTCAGGCCTGCATGACTTTCAGCAAGTTGCTGCTGTGATGCAAATGATACCTGAGCAAGTATACTAGTGGTCAGATGTGCATATGCCTCAGTGGCAGCAGAGACCATATATACATGTGGTTGGTTGAAGAACTTATATCCATAGTCGTTGGTAGCTTGAAGTGCCCATGAGGCATCAACATCTGGTGGATGCCAGTATGTGGGACTGTAATATAAGTGGATGGGCACACCTACAAAAGGGTTGTAGGAGTCATTTATTGAGAACAATGTCAACAGTCCAGATAAATTGTCTATGTATGGAGTACTTGTAGTCCATGATGCTGCTTGAGATATGGATATGTCTTGTGGGATTTCCTCAATGAGAAAGCTTGGATCTTGAGATATATCATATCCACTCAAACTCTGCATTGCTGCAGATCTGGCTGGGACCTAAGAATCAATGAGTGCAGTCCATTGTAACATATCATTGATGGTTTTACTTACTTGGTTCTTGTTTGCTCTGCAACACATGGCAGTTGGGAGATTGGGAACAATGTGCACACCAGTCAATGTCATAAATGTATCCTGAGATTGGATTGATAAGATAGTTACATGTATGCTGTTTCTAGTACACTGCAGGAACATTCCAGAATTTAACTTTATAGCACATATCAGACCTAGAAAAGGACAAGTCAAATTTAGATGATAAGAATAAAGATTTGGAATCTTACTTACAGTAGTAGGACCCCCAAAAGGCTGGTTCCTGTTGAAGTCCATGGACCTGTCATTCTCACTTTCATATGTCATGTTGTCCGAGATAGACAGATCATCTGTTGTGGAACTTATACCAGAGTTGGAGGTGTCAATCCAAGCCAGATGGGGCACCCTCTTATGCACTGCTACTGACTGAGAGATCTGACCAACTTGTAGGTTTGCAATGGTAAGTGCCACCAATTCATCAGCATACACTGTGTGGGAGTAAATGGCATTGTGCTCAAGAGCTGGGAGATCATGCTTCATCAATAAATCTTGCATGAGGGTTAAGTGCACTTTGGCTACTTCAAGGTCCTGGTGATAAGCATTCTTGATCAATCAGAGGAGGTCTGTATGTCTTTCAGCCTCCTCTAACTCCAACTGCACTGTTAAGAGGCGTCTAAGGAAGGCAATCTTTGCTACAAGCACTTTTTGGACCATATCATCTGGCATCTTGGATAGACCAGTAACAAGTATTTTTGCTCCCTGGAAGAATTATCAGTCAGGTTTTATTGCTGAGGAGCTGTCTACCTCAGTGACATCCTGCATACTCATATCAATGTATGAACTTCACCCTATGGCCCTGGAGGCAAAGTGAAGTTCTAAAGGAGGAGGGGTGACCCTATGCTTGTAGGGTAGATATTTGCTGCACATGCAGGCTTGTGCTTCTGCAATGCACTGCATAGCTGGAGATGGCTTAAAAAAGGGGGGAGATGAAGAAGGCAGGATAGAAAGAGGGGATGAAGAAGGGAGGGCCAGCAGAGGTGATGAGTTCAAGGGCAGATTCCTTTTGAACAAAATGTTATCCATGGCTTTGCCTTGATTAATGGGGCACTTGTGCAGAGGTGTCTGAAAGATGGGTTGTGAAATAAATAATGGTGAGGATGAAGGAAAAGTCACAGGACTATTGCTGCTGTCAGATGATGAATTTACAGAAGATGAAAGGTGTAGAATTGAGTCCATACTGATTGTGTTGTGTTGCTTTGTAAAAGCTTTCAATGGAGACTGAAAGACAGTACCATACTGGAGATTGAAAGACTTAGTGATTTTTCATTGCAAGCAGCTCTGTGGCCTCAACATGGTGTCCAATAACCCACCTGATCTTCTCAACACATATGTTATACATGATTGTGTACAATGCCAGTGCACCTTTCCTTCTCCTGCAGCATTAGCCAACCATATGAATGACAGCCACCAAGGTTGTCACTTACTTTGTATGAACAATACTCATATTCCTATACCTCCTTATTTCTTCACTTGTCCTGATGGTACCAGCATGTCAGGCAGGTATCACCCAAATTCTGGGTATATATATGGTAAAGGAAATACCCTTTTTGATAAGGTGAAGGTCAATGAGTATGAGAGACACTGCAAGCACCAGATATATTACCCATTTGTGGATGAGGGTGAATGGGAACTTGCCTGATTTCTTACCCAACATCTCTCTCAATTGGCAATGCAAGAGTTTCTGAAGCTGAAATGGGTACATATTTTGCTACATCTACATGACCTATAACTAATTCACCATCTAAGTTCCAGACCAGAGAGAAACTATCATTCACTTCAGTGGAACAGATGTTGGGGTGGGTTAACACATTGCCTAGTGGTCCTGAGTAGAAAACCACAGCCATAGAATATGAGGGTTTCAGTACCAAACAATCTATCTGGCTCATCTGGCATGATGCTCTGGAGGTCATACAGGACATCTTCTCCAATCTGATGTTTGCTAATCATATGACATATGACCCTTACATTGTCTACTGCAATACAGAGAGAGAGTATGGGGAATTCTTCAGTGGTGATCGAGCCCATCATATCCAGGTAATCTTGGAATTACCTTGCACTGCTGATGTTGACCTTTTAACAATTATTAAGGACCAGGTTTCAAAGGGAGCAATGATGGTACCTATTATTATTGCATCAGATAAGACACCAGTAACAAGATACACTGGTGGACTTGAAATGCACCCAATATTCATCACCATTGGTAACATCCAGTCTTATGTCAGAATGCAAGTGACTTTGCATGCCTGATGATGTGTGGCATTTATGTCTATTCCTGCATTCAAGGTCCACCCTGATTACCAGACAGTCCTCTCTACCTACCTTTTTCACCACTGTATGGATATCATCTTTGAGTCTGTCAAGCAAGTTGCACAGTTTGGCATGGCTATGAATGATTCCCTCAGGTACATTCGAAACTGTTACACCCCACTTGTAGTATACATCACAGACCTCCCAGAGCAACAGATAATTGCATGTGTAGCTAAAAATGCATCCCCTGTCATTACTACAACTGTTGTGGAATTTGGTGACCCATATCAGCATGAGCCTTGCACTAGTGCAAGCATACTGAAACAGATAAAGGAGTTGTGTGAGAAGGTTGATCTATGGAGTCTTGTTGGGTTTCAAAAAGTGGTGAAGGCCATCAGGTTACTAGGTGTCCATCTGCCATTTTTCAGGAACTGGAAATATGCTGACCCCACCTACTTTCTGAACAGCAAGCTCCCTCACATGGGCCACAAGTGGTTCTTTGACCACCCACTCAAATGGTGTAAAGAAGCAGCTGGTAATCATCTCCTCAACACACATTACAAGAACTATCACAAGCACATAGGAGTCTGGCATTTTTCCTCCAGTATTTTCCATGTCAAGCAGATGACCAGTTGAAAACACCAAGATATCCAATGGATGCTTGTTCCTACTCTTGCTGGTGCTGGCCTGTCCCCCATCTTTATTTACGCCATCATTGCATTATTGAGTTCATCTACATTGCACAGAATCCTATGTTTACAACATTGTCTCTCATAGCCATGGCTGATGTGTTACAGGATTTTCATGCAACAAAACACACCATAATAGAGGCAGAGGCTTGGTGAGGCACAAAGAGTGTCAAATCCAACTTAAATATTCTAAAGCTTGAGCTTTTTTTTTTTTTTTTGAATCCATTTATGTCCAATTGGGGTATGGTACTCTATGTAGGACATTACATTACAGGGTTAATGACTGGCAGGGCCCAATGGGCAGACTGGCATCACTATGAATAACATGCACCTGGACCCCCTGCCAGAGGGCTGCAGATGAGTAGGAAAGAAGGTGGGAAGGGAGGGAGCCAAAGAAAGGGGCCAAAACCTACATAAGTACCTGTGTGAGGGGGAGACCAAGCTATCCTACTGTATCCTACAGGCAGTGTGACTCAGCACAGAAGACAATGAGGCAGGAGGGGAGGGTGAGTGGAGGGCATCAGGGGGGAGGACTGTAGAGCCAACAGGGGGGGAGCCCTCAGGGGTGAGATCCAGTGAAAATTGATCATGCCTGGGTGTGTTAGGGGATGTTAAGCTGTGTTGGACTATGTTTTTCTCTGGAGTACATACAGAGTCATCATGTACCACTTTTCTTTAATTAAAGTGATAGTGGAATTGCATGCTGCGCTGTTTCATGCCTGTGCATATGTTATCATACTATGACATCTGCTCCTCATAGCAATGTTTGACTCACACATGCTTACAACTGCTTCCATATGACACTGTCTGTATGCCACAATATATGCTAGATGCACACTTCTGTTGTAATCTGCTGCCTTTGAATAAGCACATCTTGCAGCTCCTGCTCCCTAATGATTCCATCTGATTCCATATGATACTATCCCAATACACTTCTTGTCTACAGAACACATACTACTGTGCCTATAGAATAAGGTCTGATACAAGGGAGGAACAAATGGATGGAGGGATAAAAGGACAGAGGAGTGCTTGGAGTCTCTAGAGAAGGGGTCCTCAGAATGCCGCTTTGTTCCATTTGTCTGCTGCAACCTATCTAATAGTTAGACTGCTCTGCCTATGAAAGAATAGAGTGTTACCAATTTATCAGTTTCTGTTCTATAAGCCTAATATACAGATTAGAGGGATTAAATGCATCGTGTTCTCACTCACATCACATTGGGGTCCTCTCTGAGAGTGTTCTAATATTGACAGAAGTTATTGCTTGATCTGTTCCCATTGATGTGAGCAAGCCAGCACCAGGCACATAAGTTGCTGTTAGGAATCGTAGTCAACAATACATTACAGAGGGTATGATAACGTACTAGCCAGTTTTGTTTTTCATTGGGCACATTTTACAACTGACACCTTTGTGCTTGCTACCAGAAGTCTTGTTGACCTGATCCATACTCTCGCTTGGCCTCCCGTCACTATTTGCAGTCACTAACATTGCAGGTATGATGGGTATCTTGATCTTCAGTGATATCTTAGCAAGTATATATGCCACTCCACAAGGGGTTAGTATGTTTCATGAATATAAGGTACTACTCACAGTAGGTTCACAATAACTGGTGCCTGCTCAGTTGAGTCACTTGCACAGTCCATCCCAACATTGCCTAGAACTGGTGCACTGGAAGGTGTGTCCTGGGTGTGGTCAGACTTGGGGACCTCCACAATAGCAGGAGCAGATATTCTTGGGGGTGGTAACTCAGGAGGTGGGAGTACAGCCACAAGCAAGTCCAACTCTGATGAGGTGCTTGCTAGAGGCAAGGATACCCCAGAGGGTAGTGGGCTGGCCATAGGCAAATGCAAGGTCAAACTGGCAGCCATCTTGGCTTCTGATAACTTAGGAAGAGGTGAATCAGTGGGCAAGTCACTACTGACAACTGCAAACATTGAGTCCGAGTCTGAACCTGTCAAGATAAAGTGTTATGAGGTGCTACTAGATAAAAAAATAGCATACCTTTTAACCTCTTTTCTACCAGTTCGGACTTCTGTTGCTTCACCTTGTGTTTCCTGTTCATAATCATAACCAATTGGCTTGCGCTACTGTTGTCCTTGACTTTCATTTGTTTGTCCTTGACCAAGTTCCCTTCAGCGTTGACGTTGTTGTGAATCCAGCCTGGATATTTGAGTGAGCAGAAATACTCAACCTTCCAATTGTTCTTGCCAAGCTCCATGAGTGGAAAAGCCCTGTAAGTGAGCTGGTACACAAATTCTTTTGCTGATATGGTAATCTTGCTCCAACTTCTTGGTGCCTTCTTCTGATTAGAAAGCTCAGCCCATACCCCACATATCTTCTTTTGTATGGCCTTGAGCATATCCTCTGAGACAATATTACCCCATTCATCTTCAAGCCAGGCAAACTTGAATTGGGGGTGGAAAAGCCCTTCTGACATGTTTGACCACTCATTGTAGGCTGATTGTACCCAGAACCTTACATTTGGGTACATGTTGGCAGTCTTCACAGTCTTGACAAGTCCCATGTGAGTGCCTAAGCCAAACATTGCTGAGAGCTGGTCAAACAGCACCCTAACAAAGATAGTTTGTTAATTAGGCCATGACTGAAGAGTACATACTTGATCATGTCATGCTCTGCTGTAACCTTAAGTAGCTCTCTCTCAAGTGTATTACAGCATTCCTTCAAAGCAGTGACTTTCTGCTGCATATATGCACTCTGTACCGGCTGTCTGGGTCCTTGAGAGAATTAGACCTGAAGTTAGACCTGAAGTAAGACACACCTGAAACATGCTGGTAGTATTTGTCCCTGAGAATATCAGCATGGAGTGCCTATATATATCAACATCTCAGCTAGTGTAATTGACAACGTCATGCTGGAGATCACTTCCCTGGCCACCTCCTTGGCCAAACAAGTTAAAGTTAAAAGAATTCATAATGAGATAGAGAATAAAGACAATGAAGCAAAAATGGGAGATGGAAGAAGAGTGTAGAGAGCAGTGTAACATTGTTAGGGGCATTTCTGACTTGGCAGATTCCATACCCTGTTAGTGCCACTAAACCTTATTGAAATAAACTTCTGTCATTCTTGGCCTAATAGCCGAGTATGTCAGATCACCCAATCCACAAAGCCCCTGTTCTGGATATGTCTGGTGATGTTATCTTACTTGACATCAATAACATTGTCCCCCAGTGGGACGTTTACACACTTACCCTTAATGTTCAATAACCAGGTACAAAGGTACATATGTGTTACACAGTATCTGCAATACAGTAAAGCTTATTTCAACAGCATATTGTTCTCCATGTCAAACGGGATGTGGTTGGAAGGGCAGACATGTAAGTATTATATTTACTATCATATGTATATTTTGACATTGTATAGACAAACTCAAACCAAAACTGAAACTGAAACTGAAGTTGGAAACACCAGTTTCACAGAAGAGATCACTGACCACTTGCGAAGTAGAATGTAGCCCCCACTGAGATCAATGGAACCTTGTGGAAGACTCTTGGGAGGGATATTGAGTTCTGGCATGACAGATATGAGTGCATTCACCTGGCAACACTGGACACCTTCTCAGGCAAGGTTAGCGTAAGGGCATGATGGCTGTCTGATTTCTTGTTCTAGGTTATCTATAGTATGCTCCATTGTCCATTGGGCATAGCAGATTGGTGGGCCCTTTTGAATGGCCTCCAAGATGAGATGAGTTATTTGATAAATGGCTAGGCGCACAAAATGAAGTCGGTTGTATTTTAGCTGGTAATAAAGTAGCTCAAACTCGAGCTCCTAGGAGCACAGGAGTGTGTGAGTGTCTTGCAGCTGCTGAGAAGTAATGGCATGCTGGCACATAATCTGAAAACCATGCATAAGTTTGCAGAAATGAGTCCAGTACTTCAGAGGGAGAAGCGACTGCAAAAGGACTGGGGTGAGGCTGAATATATACAACTGGAATTCCCATGTCTTGTATTGGGTATTTAATTTCTCAGCAATGCTACAGAGCTTATAATCAAATGATTCTGGAAGGTGGTACCTGGCTCTCTTAACTTGCTTGCCATGTGCCATCCAAATACATATCCTGGTCCTGTAGAACAGCCCAGTCCCAGGTGGCCTTGTCATCACTGGGACCTACATCAAGAGTACTGCACCAGGGGGAAATGAAGAGGTCGGAGATGTTGCCAGCAAGATGCATGATATCTGTTGTCATGCATAGCAGGACACCAAGCAAGCAAGCAGGTTGTAATCCAAGGATAAGCAGGGGTTTGGTCAGACCAGTCTCCATCTTTGTGTAGTCCCATTGAGTTTGATTACAGACAGACATGATCCACTGAAGTTTATCTGCATACTCAGCAGAACCACTCTCAGGTAGCTCAAATACATTGATATCTGGGTGCCCATTTGTAGCAGGAGTGTGATCTCAAAGGCACAGGAGTGCTGGATAGTAATGATTTCCACACTCTTTGTGATGACCTAGAATGCTGCAATACAGTCAGTGCTGTTCTTTCTTCTATGGCCTATCATATCATCCCAATAAATGAGTCCTGGACTGTCTGCCATTGTAAACATAAGATACAGGTAAGAAATATGGCATGAATCAGTGAGACTGTCCTATATTAGCAGTTCCTCGCATTGGAGCACTGTGAGGTGATGCATACCCAGGAAGAGGAACAATGTAGGAGACTGAAGTCTCCTGTGGTGCAAACACCTGATCTCTCCAGTTCATGATATTCTGTGTCCGTCCGTGTAGGTTTTGGTTGTCAGGTTTGGTACATCCGGTCCGGATTAGCTTAATCCGGTCCCGGATTGGTGTTTTCCGACCCGGATCCGGTGCGGATTGATCCCAGATACATGCCGATTTGCTCGGGTTTTATCTACCTTCTTTATTTTGCTTTTGTAAGTCCTAGGGAATGCCCTGGACTATAAAAGTTTGTCCCTATAGTTTTAATACATCTTTCTTCCCCTCCACTACCTGTCTGTGTGA